>VMDO01023785.1:16425-31038 GCA_007922755.1 Pedetes capensis
TAAACTGGAAAAAGGACAGCCTCTTCAACAAATGGTGCTGGGAAACATGGTCATCCACATGCAGAAAAATGAAAGTGGATCCGCATCTCTCAATATACACGAGAGTTAACTCAAAATGGATAAAAGATCTCAACATAAAACCAGAAACTTTAAAACTCATAGAAGACAAGATAGGCAATACACTCCATCATATAGGCATAGGAAAGTATTTCCTTAATAGGAGTTCAATTGCTCAAGAAATTGCAACAAGAATAGATAAATGGGATTACATGAAATTAAAAAGCTTCTTTACAGAAAAAGAAACAATTAACAGAGTCAAGGAAACCCCCACTGAATGGGAAAAAATATTCACATTTTATACATCAGATAAAGGTCTAATTACTAGAATTTATAAAGAACTCAAGAAAAAAACTCCCCAAAAAACAAATAACCCAATAAACAAATGGGCAAAGGAACTGAGTATACAGTTCTCAAATAAAGAGGTCCGTAAGCCATGAAACACATGAAAAAATGCTCAACATCCCTAGCCATTAGGGAAATGCAAATCAAAACAACTCTGAGATTTCACCTTACACCAGTAAGAATGGCCAAGATCAATAAAACAAACAACAACAAATGCTGGCGAGGTTGCGGGGAAATGGGAACAGTGTTACATTGTTGGTGGAGCTGTAAATTGGTTCAACCACTGTGGAAATCAATATGGAGGTACCTCAAAAAACTAAAAATAGATCTACCATATGACCCAGCTGTACCACTATTGGGAATTTACCCAAAGGGAGATGGGTCATCATACCACAGAGACACCTGCATCTCCATGTTCAATGCAGCACTTTTCACAGTAGCAAGGATATGGAATCAACCAAAGTGCCCTTCAACAGAAGAATGGATAAAAAATCTATGGTATATATACACAATGGAATACTACTCAGCAATCAAGAAAAATGAAATAAGGCCATTCGCAGCAAAATGGATGGAATTAGAGAAAATTATTTTAAGTGAATGAACAGAAGCTCAGAAAGAGAAACACCACGTTTTCACTCATATATGGGAGCTGAATCAAAATTGTAAGAAGGAAAAATCCTATTCAAAGGTCAGATCAAAATAAAAGGGGGGAAAAAGATAAGAATGGTGTCAATATAAATGGTCTAGAAAATGCATGCAATTGTTCTAACAAGATAAAAACAAAGATCACTATAGGAAAAGTTTCTATGTTAAACAGAACTGGAACCCAAGGACATATAGAAAAATATTACCAAGTAAAAGATAGAGAAGACTTAGATGGGGAGGGTGGGAGTGGGGGGAATCACAGGGGAGGGTAAGGTGGAACCTATATGAATAATGTACATCAAAATCCATATTTGGAAATGTCACAATGAAAAGCATGTCAGAATGAATCACATTAAGGTGTACATTAAAAATTTCCAATTAAAAATCATGGTAATTGAATAAAATCCCTAGGATTCAATAAAATCCCTCCTTTTATTTATATGACATGACTCAAAATGAGAAGAAACATTGACTGCAATAGTGGGCTCAAACATAAAAAGATCATGTGCATGGCACAGTGTTGAATAGTGTTTTGTCCTGCTGTACTTAGAGTCGATATGAGTCAGATCCAACTTGACAGCACTTAGCCAGCCCCATTAATATATATAGTTAAAATACTGATTAAAAATAATTTTTATTCAGTATTCCAGTATTTTTTATTTTCAGTGCTAGGAATTAAACGCAGGGTTTTGTGCATGCTAGGAAAGAGCTCTGCCCTGAGCAATATCCACCATGCTTGTTTTTTTAAGACAGGCTCTTGCTATATATCTAAGGATGGCATCAAACTGCAATCCTCCTGTCTCTACTTCCTGAGGGCTGAGATTACAGGTGTGCACCACTAAGTCTGGCCAATAGTCCAATTTCTATATCCAACTTGCGCAGGATTAATTTTTTACACATTCAGCTATTCATGTATTCCTTCATTGTGTGCTCATTAAATATCTATATTTCAGGCACTACCATTTAATTTATTAATATATCAATAAATATTTTGGAATCACACTGGGACCTTGTTTTAGGCCAAAGCAAGTACATGTTGGTTCCATTTCAGAGAAGAGTAGTTAACAAAAAAGTCCTCATTAGAGGATGAGTCTTCAAAAACAATATTAGGGCGATGTTCTGGTATAGTACCAGCCAGTGAGAAGAGCCTGCTAGAACTCATTTGAGCATTTGCTCCAGATGGAAATGAAGCAAGAGTTACTATTTCTTGAGTAACATCATTTAACAAGAATTATGATGGAAATAAGTCCATGTACTGTCTAAAATCCAAACTTCATTTTCCCCCTTGCATTCTAATAACTGTGGGTGTTCCCAGGGTTGACTTAGTCCTTGATGTTCTGTTCCCTCTGTTCTTCTCTTTGATGGTGTGATCTTGTGCCATAATTTGAACTCTTTTTTTTTTTTTGTCCTTGTGGTTTTACTTCTCTACCCAAGCTCTAGTACTGTATCATTAGCATCCTCAAACACCATTATCTTAAATGTGTTTTATCCCAAACTTAGTACATTTTATTCTCTTCCAAATAATTTGCTAGTTGTGATGAATGCATTTCCATAGTTGACATGAATATCCTTCACCTGAAACTTCATTCATTTTTTTAAAATGTTACTGACTTTTTCTTCTGTTGTATCCTAATAATCACCTATCTGAATGTCTGCCTTCATTAATTCATATTGTCCATTACAGACAAGCTGAATTTCATCATATCACACTAAACGTCTAAACTCTAAAACTCCCAGTAGCTTCCCATCATTGACAGGATAAAGTCCCAACATTTGAGACGATACAAATATGGGAACAAAAACAAAGTTTGAATATTAGACACAAGTATTCCCAAGTTGTTCTTTAAATGCCTTCCAGCCTGGGGGGTTCATTTTCTGGCCCTGTATTTAACTCTGCTATTCACAGGGTTTTCAGTGGCTAATTGTTTTGGGACCTGCAGCCATAGCCCTGTGGTATCCAATCCCAGATCTCAGAAGCTAAGCAGTGTTGGGCCTGGTTAGTACTTGGATGCGAGACCGCCTGGGAACACCAGGTACTGCAGCCTTGCGAGATGGACCTGGCAACCATGCCAAAAATCAATCTGCCATTGAAAACCCTATGAACAGCAGAGAAGCACTGATAATAGCGTTTTGCCAGTTGTACTCAGGGTCACTGTGAGTCAGATACCAACTTGACAGCACCTAACAACAACAAAATTGTTTTGGGAGTGGGTTGCAATGTTCTTCTTCCTAGTCTGTCTTAGTTTGGAAGCGCAGCTAAATTCTGTCCACCATGGGAGTCCCTGCTGGTATCTAAAATATCCATGGCATAGCTTTCATCATTACAGCAACATGCAAATCCCCATGGCATGACAAGCTGACAAACATGTGGGGGGAGATCCTTATGTGGATATAGCAAATTGGTATAAACTACTGTTTATATAGGATCTTGGCATCTGATAATTTCTTTCATACCCCTTCCAGATTTGTTTTCAGTACCCCAGTATTCTGGGGAAATGATTCTATTTTGGACTTAGAATTCTTCCTCCAGGTGAAAGCTTTTGTGCATATGTTGTTGAAAATATTTATTCAGAGATGCATCTAATTTATACTATACATGTGAGATACAGAAGAAAGTAGAAGCCAGGTATATGATCCCCTCCTCTTTTACTTCCTCAATCATCTCTTTCTTATCTCATTCTTCAGGAAGTGGTTTATACTTATCTACATAAGCCAGGTTCATCATCAAAATTCCCACTTATCTGACATACCTCTTGGACTGGTGGAACTGACCTACTGGAACACAACTCATAGGAGAGGCTAGTTAGCATTTCTGTGGCGAGAATTCCTTCACAGAGACAATGAAGTTAGAAAAAGCTGAACAAAGCTTTAATAATTGTTGGGAATGACACTTTGTAGAATATCACTTGATTTGTTACCAGCCATCCCCTTTAAAATACCATGTGAATCTTAGAGAGAGCTAGGCAGGAGGAAATATAGAGAAAAATGAAGAGATCCTCTCTAATGCCCTCGAAGTCTTTGGAGCAACACTGCTTCAGTGCCCATGGGAAAAATACCACACTGAACCATAGACTGAAGCATTCTTGGCCACCCAACCACTTTTCATGCAAAAAAAGAGTAACTGGTACATATCTGAATTTCAGAAGCTCCAAAGTAGCTGACCTTTTGGGGGTTCTGGTTCATTGGCAGGAAAAAACAACAGGAGATAGTGGGCACAATGCTTGGCAAAAACAGCAACACCCAACAATTAGGGTGTTAAATAAATGACTTGTCGGCCAAAGACAATGATAATCACACTTAGACACCATTGTAGACCTCAGAGGCTGAGTTCAAATATTGCATTGGTGGAGGGTGTAACTCCAAAGCAGAAGGAAATGTCAGGCACCATATTAGCTGATGGGGCTTGTTCAAGAACACATGAAATAACACTTGGAAGTCCTTAAGTATTTGTGAAGGTCTTTGCAGAACATTACAGATAGATTTTTGTTGTTTGTTTGATTGATTGATTTTATTTGTTGGTTTTTTGAGACACAATTTCATTCTGTAGCCCAACCTAGCCTCGAACTCACAATCCTCCTGGCTCTACCTACTGAGTGCTGGGATTACAGGTGTGTGCCACCTATAATGCCCAGCCCAGACTGTATTTCAGTAGAGTTGGAGGTAACACAGTCTGGATTCCTTTATTTCTTGAGCTTAGATGAAGGGCTTTTTTTCCCCTATTTTTTATTTGCTTATTAAAGAAGTCTCAAAATGAACAATGATATTTGATTTTTTTTTTTTTTTTTTTTTTGGGTACTGGGTGTTGGACCCAGGGCCTCGCACTTGCATGCTCTGCAAGTGCTGGTTTGAGACAGGGTCTCACTAAATTACGCAGACTGCCTCTGGTCTCAAACCTGCGATCCTCCCACCTCCGCCTCCCAAGCTGCTGGGATTACAGGTGTGCGCCACCATGCCCGGAGATATTTGATATTTTTAAGAGAGGCATAAAATATGTTTTAGGAATGAGATATATTCAGTGGGTGTCAAAAATGTATACATATTTTAGGAAAGGAAAAAAACTATTAAAACTGTTATATTCAATATAAACAATAACAAAAGATGAATACAAGTCACGTTTGACTTCTGCAATTACAAGAGGTACTCAAAGTGGTTACTACAGCAGAATAAGCAGTTGTTGCTGTGCGAGGCCTCCCAGATCTTCCCTTGTACATAGAACACAATCCCATGCATCTCAAACTTACCATGAATGCGTGCAATTTTTAAGTGTGTTGGCGGTTCTGTTGTATATTTACACCTCCATTGTTATCATACTTCCGCAATGTTCAAATTTCACTTCAAAATTTTCTTATGTTCCTTGGATGACAGCCATGCTTTCAGAATTTTTTTTGACTGTCCTGCTTTTTGCATGGTAGGACTAGCATTCATTTGATTAACTCTGTCTTTTCAGTGAACATTGTACTACACATTGCTACCAAAATTCCATTCAACTTTGAAAAATAATACACAGATGACATCTCTTAAATTGTGTGTGTATTTTTGACACCCCTGATATTGTTATTTTTTGTAAGGCTAAAGGAATGATAAATGGGCCAAGGTAAGCATTGATCTGATGTCTGCGCTGTAGTAAATGAGAATACACGTGGGAAATAATACATATGAAACTCTTTTACTCAATACCTAATTAAATAGATGTTCAGCAAATATTAGTGCACACACTTCTGATCTTTCAACCACAAAGATGTTTGTAATTCAGAGAAGGATTGGGATGGAACATTCGCTATGCTTCAAAACAAACAATATGTCAAATCTAAACACAAATATTCACTTGTGGACACTTGTTAGGGGTGTTGAGGATTAAACCCAGGAACTTTTACATGCCCAGCAAATGCTCTACCATTGAGCCCCAAATTCACCCCCCAACACACACAGACTACTCTTTTGTTTTGTTTTGTTTTGTTTTGGTACTGGAGATCAAACCTAGAGCTTTGCCCATGATATCCTAAGCTAGTGCTCTACCACTGAGCCCTGGTTTTTTTGAAGCACAATCTCTATACATAGTGGAGGCTGGCCTTGAATTCATTATGTAGCCTCGGCTGGTTTTGAATTCATGACCATCCGGCCCAGCCTTCCAACTGCTGGAATTACATATGTGAGTCACCACATCCAGCTCCTTTTAGTTTTATAAGGGCAAGTCTTGCTACATAGCCCTGGCTGGCCTGGAACTTGCTATATAGCTCTGGCTGGCCTCAAACTCTCAATCTTCATGCCTCACCCTCTAGTGCTAGGATAGCAGGCATGTACTACCACACCTAGTTCCCAAGATACTTTCTGAATGTTTTTCAGATGATTATGATTGAGCAGCTAAGTTTTTGAATCACTGTTGTGGAGGATGGAATAAGTGTTGGTTTTCTGCCTTGGGGAATACACCATCATCAAATGGAGAAAGTCCTGGGCTGGGTTTTAATTCTAGACTTACTGATGCTTCTATAGCATAGAAATTCACCTATAGTAAGCAGATAATAGATGTTAGTTATACTTGTTTTTCCTTGCCCTTCTAGGTGAACAATGGTTCTTTAGAATGCTCCAACACCTCAGATTTAGCCTGAACTTTAGCATTCCAACTATATACGTTTATTGAATGTCTGCTATATAGTAGATACTTTTCTGGGTATTTAAGATAAATATTTTGCAGTTCACAGTCTAATGAGGAAGATGAACAACAAACCAATTATCTCAATATTTATTCATTTACAATTTTCTTAGAAGTGTAAATTATATGTTATGAGGGTCTCCAACAAGATATTCTAACCTAATTTACATAGTACTATTTTAGTTTTCTGTTTAAGCTACACTTTTTTAAAATATTGATGTATCAAGATTTTTCTCCAATGTTAATGCAGGAAAACTTATGGTAATCACTAGAAATCCCTTATCCACAGTATAAATGAACAGATGTATACTATATTTTGCCTGTGGTTACATTATTCATATACATGCTCCTTAATGTAATGGATAAATATGTCAAGCTTTTTGAAAACCTCTTTTTCATGTATTTATCAAAGAATCTAGATCTTAAATTTTACTTAAAATGTTGGGTTAAGGACTGGTTTTCATTACCATCTAACTTGGCTGAAGTGATAATGCAGAAACATCCAGAAGAGTCAGTTCTGTTTGGTCACACCAAAAAGAGAAACCTCTCTTACTATGTTTTTAAAAACAATTTTCAATTAAGTTTCATTTGGAATTAAGATCTATCTTCATTACATGTTTCAGAAAATTTAGATTCATAACAAAAGAATCTTTGTGTATAACACCATTAGGCAGAGATGTAATTTATTATTTTTCCTATTGTGTAAAATTTAGTGTTCCTTTTCAGATGGCATGAAAATTCCCTCTCAAAATCTTCAAATTTGGTTAGGTGAAAAACTCAGTTAAAAATTATTTGACTCTTTGGCTTTTCACTTTGCATAAGTAACTTAGGCCTTCAGGCATTTATGTCTGTTAAGAGTCTAGGGGGAAAAAACAACTCTTAACTGAATGGCAGGAAATTGATAAAAAAATTATGGTACATATGCACAATGGAATACTACTCAGCAATTTAGAAAAATGAAATAATGTCATTTGCAGCAAAATTGATGGAATTGGAGAAAATTATCTTAAGTGAATGAACATAAGCCCCAAAAGAGAAATACCATATATTTTCACTCATATGTGGGAGCTGAACCAAACTTAAAAGAAGGAAAAAATCCTGTATATAAATTGGAACATAATAAAAAGCTCATGTAAACTTAGCGTAGAAGGGACAATTTAAGGAGTACAAAGGAGGGAGGGATCTAGCAAAAGGAAGTGATGATGGGATAAGACAGGACGGGAAGGAGGGTCAATGAGGAGGAAGGAAGGGGGGAGGAGTCAACCTCAATGTAAACAGTTCAACTTTATTAGTATGGGTAATAATAATACTAATAATGCTAATAATTCCAAAGGTTGGCAATAATGCATACAGACTAAATCACTCATGTAATACTGCTAAGAATATAAAAAGATATGTCACTATAGAAAAAAGTTTAGACTTAAAATCAGGATGCACATATATAGATAAATATTCACACAAAAAGACAAGTAGAAAGGAGATCATTGGTAGGGAGTGGAGAAAGGGGAACAGAGTCATTAGAGGGTAAGGGGGAGGTTATGTGAGCAATGTAGAATGAAATGCATATATGGAAATGTCACAATGAAATGCATGCTAGAATGATAGCCATTAAGTTGTACATTAAAAATTTCCAGTAAAAAAAGATATACATTCCCCACTTAAAAAAAAAGTCTGGTGGGGGGGAACTCTTAATTGAATGGCATAGGGGCTCATGTTAAAGAATTTTTTTTGAGTGCCAGTAAAAAATATTAGATGAATAAAGAATGGCTTCTGGAAATCACTTTTTAAACTTATCAACCTTTATATATGTTTGTATGTATAAAACAAAAGACCATTTCTCTCAGTTTACATTGTATACCACATAAAATAAATAACGAACCTCTGAGACACATCATAAAAATCAGCACATTCAAACCATTCAAAATGTCAAAGCATTGCTAAAACATAAACCTTTTGGATATGTTTTCAAGTATTGTCCCCATTTTATGGCCAGTGTTGTGGACATCCAAGGGCAATGTCAATTTTGCTAATAAATGATGCATCAAATAAGTGCATGGTAAAATATTGTTGATACATTCTTCTTTCCTTATTATGTAAAGTCTGTCTGTAATAAAAAAGAGTTCTCTACATAGGGCAATAGATTTATGCACAATGAATTTATAATAGTTTCCCAGATGTTCATACTTAACTATCAACCATTCATGAAAGGAGTAAGGCTTTCAAAGGTTATCTTCCTGATTAACAGCTTTCACCACTCCTAGCTGGGTGATTTTATAGTCTGTCAAGGAAATTAACCATGTCACCTCCAGACCATAGCTATGGTAATCCAGATAGAATATAATTTCACACATTTCAATTGTATCTTGAAATTAAAACTAGTCATTACCTGATTTTACTTAATGATTTATGTAACATTGTAGATATATTGACTTCTCCTAAATCTGAAAGGAAATGAACTGTTTGTTAAAGTCACTGTATAGTTTTTAATACAAAAATACCACCATCATCTGTGATGAAGCATATGACTACAAGAGCATTCTCAAGGACTTCGTGTCCCATGATTAATTTTTCTTTTCCATGGCATTGAGAAGGCTATTGTGTCAAATTACATTTTCTAAGACAAGCATCTCTTTGAAAAAACTAATGCAGTAGTTAAGATGGAAATACCAAATCAGAAAAACACCAACTTTCTAGGCAGACTAAAAATTATAGGGATTTCTCAACAGTCCCAACAATGAAATATTGCTTTCAAAGCATGTGCCTCCTTAAGCTTGAGTGGCTTATTATAATCAGACTAAATTCTCACACCATGTAAATCCATTATATTACTTAAATCCATGAGAATTATAACTGAGAGAACCTTGTCCAATCAAAATCAAATTTAATTATATGTTCACATTATAATCAAGAGAACAGAGGTTTGGGTTGAAATGAGCTTCATCTCTTTGTGCTAAATGGAAAATAAAGAATCATTGTTTTTTCTCAGTTGTGACATACTTTCCAATACACATGAATTCTCCCATATGCCTCTAATGATCCACATTTAGGTAGTCCCTTATCCAGCAATTTTCCCTTCTGTATCTTCTACCCCTCGGTATTAGTTTGCTAGGGTTACCATAACAAAATACTACAGACTGGGTGCCTTAAGCCATAGCAATTTTCTCATATTTCTGCAATGAGATCAAGTTCAAGGTATCTGTTTATTTTTGCCAAGGCTTCTCTCCACGGCTGTGGTTGCCCATCTTTTCTCTGTCCTCACATGGTCTTTTCTGTATGTATGCACATCTTTGGTATCTCTTTGTGTGTCCAAATTTCCCTTCCTTACAAAAATGTAAGTCAGATCACATTAGAATCGAGCCTAAAGGATTTGTTTCACCATAATCATTTCTTTAAAGAGCTTATTTTTAAATACAGTCACATTCTGAAGTCTTCCATATTAGCACTTCAATATAGGGAATTTTGGAGGGACACAATTTAGTCCAGATCATCCTCTGTGTATTGCTTTCACTTTCTTTCCCTCTTTTCCTAAACATATTAAGCACCTCCTTGAATGTCACATACTGGGCTAGAGGCTGAAAAATATAATTAATGAATAAAACGTAGCCATTCCCCTCAAAGGTCTGGAAGACAAAGGAAGAAAGTAGTTAATTATATTATAAGATAGTGTTCTGATCAGGGTACACATGAAATAGTATGAAAGAACAGGGAAGGCCATGAACACCAGCATTGGGGAATTAAGGAAAACCTGAGCTGCAGTAGCAGTCTTTTAACCAAGCTGTGAGTGGCCAGTAGCAAACATCTCAAAGAAAAGAAGTGACAAGAAGTATAGATAAATATTCCCACAAAAAGATATACAAGTAGAAAGGAGGCCATTGGTGGGGGGATGGGAGATGGGGGAGGAGGGGCATGAGAGGGTAAGAGGGAAGTTATGTGAACAATGTACAATGAAATGCATATATGGAAATGTCACAATGAAATACATGTCAGAATGAAGAACATTAAGTTGTACACTAAAAATTTCCAACAAAAAAGTAGCACTTAAAAATAAAAAAGAAAAGAAGTGAAACAATAATCTACAAAGAAGCAACAACATGTATAAGAGCCTGTGTTGTAGTTGGGTGCCATCAAGTCATATCTGAATCATAGCAACCCTACTGCTATATGCAGAACCAAACACTACCCAGCACTGTGCTATGTAAACAAACTCTATGTTTGAGCCCACTGTTGCAGCCACTATGTTTCTTCTCATTTTGATTAATGCCACATCAGCAACTGGAGGTCCCAGAGGCTTTACTCTATTTCTGTCATTAAGGTCAACTCTACTTTGAGAAAGCAACTCTTCCCCAGTTTCTTGAATGTCTTCCAGTCTGAGGGGCTCATTTTCCAGTACTATATTTGACTGTGCTTCTCTGCTATTCATAGGGATTCCAATGGTTGTTTCAGGCATGGGCTGCCAGGTTCTTCTCCATAGTCTGGGTTAGTCTGGAATTCAGCTGAAACCTGTCCACCATAAGTGGCCCTCTTGGTATCTGAAGTACTGGTGGCATAGCTTTCAGCATCACAGCAACATGCAAGCCCTCACAGCACAACAAGCTGACAGACACATGGGGGTGAGAGCCTGTAGACAGGAATGACACAGTATTAATTGTGCTCTCCACGTAATTCAGTAGAATTTGAGTGAAGCAGTTTTGAGGATTCAGATAGGGCAATAGTGGTGGAGGAATACTAATTCAATATTTAGTACTGCTTGGAAATAAATTTACATGAAATAAATTTATACTTGGAAAATTAAATCATATCAAGATAAAAATGCCAGTTTGGAACAATTTTAGCAACTCACAGTAGAAAGGGCTAGTTTTCTAACTATATAAAGGGTTCTACAAATCAGTGCAAAAAGGCCCGTGATCTTGTAGAAAAATAAGCAATGGAACACAATTGAAAGAAAAATAAATGCAGCTGTTATTTTTTTTAAATAACAAAGTATAACAAGTGTTGGCAAGAATGTGGAGAAATTAGAACCTTGGTACACTGTTGGTGGAAAAATAAAATGGTACAGTCACTGTGGAAAGCAATATATAAGTTTCTTAAAAAATTAAAAATGGAATTACCGTATGATCCAGCAATCATACTTGTAGGTTTTCTAAGAAATATCTGCACTCTCATGTTCACAGCAATGTTATTCACCATAGCCAAAATATAGAATAAATCTAAATGTCCATTGATGAATGAATGATTAAAGAAAAAGTGGCATATGTACAAAATGGAATAGTATTTAGCTTTTAAAAAAGATCCTATCATTTGTCACTATGTGGATGGACCAGGAGAACATTATGCTAAATGAAATAAGCCAGAAATAGAAAGAAAAAATATTGCATGATCTCACTTTTGTGTGTACTTTTTATTTTATCTTTTGTGTGTGTGTGTGTGTGGTACTCGAAGACTGAACCCAGGACCTTGGGCATACTTTGCAGGCATTTTACCACAAACCTGTACTCCAGCCCCTTTTAAAATTTTTTATCTTGAGATGGGGTCTTGCTACATTACACAGGCAGCCAGTGGCCTTGAATTTGCAGTCCTACGTCTGCCTCCTGGGTCACTGGGATTACAGATGTGTGTCACCATGCCCAGCTGGAGTATGTTTTTTTAAAAAAGAGTTCAAATACAGAGATAATGAAAATGAAAAAGTGGTTACCATGGGTAGAGGGGAAGAGGATATTGGGAGATATAATTTAAAGGATACAAAATAATATATATTTAGGAAGAAAAATTTTAGAGATCTAAAGTACAACATGAGGACTAAAAGTAATAATATTGTATTTGGGATTTTTAAGTAAGTCGTCCACACATAGAAAAGTTACCATGTAAGATGAGAGATGTCAACCTGCTTGTTTCACTGTAGTAATTATTTTGCTATCTATATGTATACCAAAATAGCATATGAATCTCATGTATTAACAGTAAAATTTGTTCAAAAATAAAGAGAAAAATTTAAGGCAAAAAGAAAAAAATGCAAGTGATTCTTATGCATGAAATAACATTGAATGTCACTCATAAAATAAATGCAAAATGAGAGACATTTTCAGCTTTGGCATAGATAAATCTTTAAACGTTTATAATAATGTATCATAAAGAGAAGCAGCCACCCACCTACGTTTCTGGTTAGAGTGTCAACTGTTAAAAATCTTGACAAAGGGAAATTTGGAAATGTCCTTTAAAATTATATGCCCACCTCCAGAGTATTTCAAGAGAGGTGTAATGATACCTGCAGTTTATTCCACAGTGATGGATGATGGTTTGATATAGGGATGAAAGCATGGATAGATAAGTCATAAAACAAATATATAATAAAATATTGTTTATAGAAACTAGCTAGTGAGTATGTGTTTATTATAAAATTCTTTAAACTTTTTTGTACATTTAAAAACATACAATGAAATGGAGGGAAAGATTGCTAATAATCTTAAAATCTGACCATAGGGGAATAGTTATTTAATGATAATGCATCCATATCATGGAACACTACAGCTGTTTTTAAAAAGAATGAGACAGATGTTTATGTATAGATAGGGAATATTCTGAAAGATATATTGCAAAGGGAGATAATAAAGATATCAAATACTATGTATGTATACCACCATTTTTATCATATGTAATATCTGTAAATGGACATACAAAATATTGGAAAAAACTTCTGACTGCTGCTAGAAGAACTTCATCTGGGGGATGGAGTGGGAGGTCTATTCTTTTGTGTAGTTTTGAATCCTGTGCTCTTATCTACTCAAAAGTGGAGTTTAAAAACAGAATTATCTATTAGGCTAGATACATTTGATGTTTTACTTCATGTAATTATTGCTACCAGCTTACAGAATAGTTCTTATTATTACCATTTGTGGATGAGAAAAATAGAGGTTCTGAGATGCTCAATAATTTGCCTAAAACTATATAAGGAGTATAGTCAAAGATATAGTTGGGACATTGGTCTCTCAAATTCCAAAATTTTGGCACTGCCAGTAGCAACAGGAGCATTGCATTCAAGGCAAGGGAGACAAGAGCCTAAACAAAAAGCACAGAGGTGGGAAAGTGAAGCCCTCATTGGGCAACTATGAGCAATACAGAGGAGCTGGAGTATAGGACGAGTTTTGGACAGTTGTTAGAGAGGACAAAGATGAAAACTGCAAGCCCGATTGTGAAAGAAACTTAGATGCCACGTTAAGAAATGTGTGCCCTACATTACAGACACTTAAGAGCCAGGATAATATTAATAAATATTTTCAAATTAATTTTTGATGATATATAGTGAAGGATATTGTTCTTAGGTGCCCCTGTCCCATCGTAGAGAGGAATAAGAACGATGACAAATTTGGGCAACTGGCTTAATGGGGAACCTCTGCTACCTATGTTGTTTTCTCAGCATCAGTGAAACAATGGATTTGAAATGTTTTATGAACTGCAAAGGACTTTTCATTATAAGTTGTTATGCTTACATTTCACTTGGATCTGTGAAGAAGACACTACTATGTGTAATAGAAATCTCAGAAATTGTGAGTCACCACTCCCCATGGCCGGTGCACAGGCTAGCTCTTTCTTCTCCAACTGGGATCAGGGACCCCATACTGGGAGATTGGTGAGGCATGGCAGACAGAGTCAAGGATGGCTGGCTTTGGGATGCCTTTGGTGCAGGTTTTATTGTACAGCTCAGCTCTCAGGCCTGCCTTTCGGGATAGCGGAAGTGTCACAGCTCTTGAATTTTGCAGCTCCACCTCTGATGCTGGGTCATGAGCCTCTTCATCTTCAGCTGTGGGCCAGGGGCCCTCCAGATGTCCCCCGCGAAGGCTGACTTCTTCTCTGCTGCTATTGGTTCCCAATGTTCTCCTTCTCAGTCCAGCAATGGAGTGGACTCTGTGATGGCAGACCGA
>VMDO01023786.1:0-30963 GCA_007922755.1 Pedetes capensis
TGCTGACTTTATCTGCAAAAAAAGAAAGCTTCAAAAATCCCTAGGCATCCATGCAGCTGTTTCTAGCTTCTGTTATATTTACACTGATTTATCTAGCATGGCATATAATTAGTTGTTTGGGTTATTGAATAAAGCCTGGCTGTACTTGATTATGATTCAGAACACATTATTTATATTGTCATTATGAAGGCAGTTTTGGGCCAAGGTGCATTTCAACTCCTTTTTATTTGAGGAAAACATGTATAAAAGCTGGTATATAGTCTTCCCAGAAGCACTATTAATTATTCTCTGTATATGCTTAATGAAAATATTATGTATTTGTAATTAACAGTAAATGTGTTTAGAGAATTCTCCTGTAATATCCATACTCATGTAACAATATCTGCATATGGTAAATTTTCACAATCTTTAAGATTAGCTTAAGTTCCATGTTTATGGAAATTTCCCTCATGAATTCAGTTAAAAAGAATGCAAGTAATTTATGTTTACAATGAACATAGAAGATGGGCTACATTTTTATCTGTATGTAATAGACGATATAATAAGTGTTTATAGAAGAGAATGGAATGGAGAAGAGAGCTGCTCAATTAAGTACAAGCTTCTGAAGGGATGAGCCATGGCTGACATAGATTCATTCTCCTTCAGAACTGGAGTTTTGATATATACCATCACTTATGACAGTACAATGCATCACCCAAAATCTAAGGTGATAGCTTATTTATTGTTCTTTACTTCAGTTTTCTGAACTGTTTCCCAGGACCTGAAATTGTTGCTCTTTTTTTTCATCCCATTCTCTAACAAACTACCTGCCAATTGCCAATCGATCAGAGTGAGCCCTCTTTTAAAAATGGCAGTAGTGGATGAGGACATGCCTGGCACATAAGCTGTTAAAGGAAATTGTTAGCCATACTTATCTGAGGAAAATAATTTCAGCAGAATAATTTACAAAAGATATAAATAAGAGGCTACATTTTGCCTTTTAGTTTTCCTTGCAGGCTTTCAGTAAAAATCAGTTTAGGAATCACAAAGTCTTCAATTTATATACCAAAACCTTCCTTCATTTGAGCTAACACACATCCTCAGCATTCTTCAACTGCTCATGCCAACTAAATGACAATGAAATTAACTGTTTTAATGCTCAGCTAAACTCAGCTATTTTAAAGGTCACATGAAGACTAGCTAAAAATATGAACTAGTTTGCAAGTATGTGGTTATTTTAAAGAAAACTCCTCAGAAAAATGCTTAATTATCACAAGTTACTGTGATAAATTAGTTAAGATTTGCACGTAATTTCTTTTTTAAAAATCTGAAGTGTTAAAAGAATTTTGGCATATTTAGACTATTGTATGTTGTAAAATGATACCAGCTCTGATCTCTTTTTATTGAGCAAACAGAGTGAGGATTTTTAGTGCTATTTCTGCTGTTTGAAGAGTGAAACTAAGGGATTTATCAATAAGAGTCTAGACACTAAAACGCTAATATAATAATATTGAGAAACTAATTTGAAATCTTTTGAGTATGATGGAGGTTAGCCTGAACACCAAACAAGGGCATTGAGCAAGTAAAAAAAAAAAAAGCAGCTATATAATAACTAAGTCATTTATAACTGAAATTTATAGCTGCAGAAAACATTTATACTTACAAGATCATAAGTGACTAATTTCCCACTCATTCAATCAGGTCTCCAGCTGTGCATAGCCTTTCTCCATCAAAATAACAGAATCCTCTAATCACTTAAGAACTTCTAAATTGAAGGTGAAAGTATTAGCATTTTATTGAAATAAAATCCATTGTATAAGTTAAAGAAAAATCCTACATAAGATAGATCTGAAGACCTGAATAATACGTGGCTATGACTTCTTTGTCAAATTCAGCTGTTGTTGCATATTATTGTTGACTTATATCTATTTCCTCCAAAGACATCTCCACAGTGAACAACCTAGGTGATTTGCTACCTAAATTGCTGCCACTCTGCTTTTCGTACACCAACACCTATCTCCAGATTGAGAGTTTCCTCTACATGGTGCTCAAGATTTAGTTCATGAGGTGATACTCAGGGCAGTTACTGCTATAAATTAAGGGGCATCAAGAGTAATGATTATGTCAAATTTTCATCTGTGATAAAAAAATAATGTCGGCTGCCTCATGCATGGTGCCACTCTGCCTGCCAAGATTAGGCTAAATATGAATTTACTCAGAAGCAGGGGTATTGCTATGGATAGTGTCACTGCTATGATTAAATACTTAAAACATAGTACCTAGAAATGGTGGTGTTGGGGTAGGATGGGAGTGAGAAAAATTGGGGAAGGAGGAAGATTTCAGGAGCTATAATGGAAAAAGCCCAAAGTACCCTTAATTTAACTTCAAGTGCTGGCCTTCTATTGCTAGAGATATAAACCAGCACTGGCCTGTCTGTGGGTGATAAAATCTACAAAATGGCTATTTCTGACAAATAGTGAAAATCTGAAGTTGACCCAAAACTAGAAGGTAAACTCACAAAGAATAAATGCTATTCATTTCTGACTCCCAACTAAAAGACAAATTGAGGAAAATGAAAGCAGTTGTTTATTACTCCTTCCCACATTCTAAGCCTGCAGCAGTAGCCCTGTGGCATCTGATCCTGACAGATCTTGGAAGCTAAGCAGGGTTGGGCCTGGTTAGTACCTGAATGAGAGACCACCTGGGAACACCAGAAGCTGGAGGCTTGGGAGAAGGACCCAGCAACCTCCTCCCAAAAATCAATCTGCCATTGAAAACCCTATGAACAGCAGAGAAGCACTGACAATAGTGTTTCCCCTGTTGTACAGAGGGTCACTATGAGTCGGATACTGACTGGACGGCACCTAACAACAACAACAATCCCACATTCTGGGTCTAAGGCTACCTAGAATACTTCCAAGGCTGATTACAAAGTAAAACCAAATAATAATTTGCCCCCAGGTATCCAAAAGAGGTGAACTTGCTATCCAAGTCCATGCAAAATAGTTCTTGGTCCAGTACAAAGTTCAACTAAATTAAATAAGGTTAATTATTTCCCCCTTTGGCCTGTCCAACAAAGTTGGAGCTTGAGTTTCCTACCCAGGATTCACATCATGTTGGGTGGACCACTGGTTTACTCTCACTTCCATAAAACTAGAGGGGAACCACAACTCAGGGTCCCCAATCTCTCAGGGCACCCCACTTGGCCCTCTATCTTTAAAGTGTATCTTCTCACATCCATAAAATCTTGCTTGAGCCTATTCTGGGCTCTATCTTTTTGTTTGCCTGGAGGAGCACCCTAAACTTAGATCCCTTATCCAGTGAACCAACGGTTTTCCCAGGTACTCCAGTGTTTTTCATTTTCTTCTGCAACAGTAGACCCTTTCAGTCAAAATTATTTACAAGCATCAAGAAAAATTGGGATTCCAGGAAAAGCAAAATTATACCCAGGGAAATTTTCCAGATCCCTTATTCTGCATTCAAGGCAACTGATTTCCCTTATTCAACTTTAGGTTCAACTTTGGACATACTGGTTTCTTGGAAATATAATGCATAAGCTATTGCTGTTGTTAGGTGCTATCGAGCTGGATCCGACTCATAGCAACCCTATGTACAACAGAATGAAACACTCCCTGATACTGTATCATACTTAGCACTACATCACTGCTTCTCTGCTTCTCATAGGGTTTTGGATGGCTGATTGTTTTGGGAGTGGGATACCAGGTCCTTCTACCATTTTTGTGGTGCTGGGAATCAAAGGCAGGGCCTCAGACAGCACAGAGCAGCACTTTACCAACTGAGCTAAACCCTAGCACCACATAATGAATAAGACATGTGATCAAAACATAGGATGAATGTTTAGATTAAAAAGATTTATTACAGTAAAAAACATATTGCCAATAATCCCCCTCAAAAATGTTCCCCTTGGCTTTGAATACAGTTATCCCATCGTTCTTGCCTCTTTCTGAAGCAGCATTCTGGAAATCTTCTTTTGTGAGTGTATTTAATTTCATCTTCCAACATAGCAATGCTCTGTTTCATAGACTGTTTCTAGTATGGAGATTTCTGTGAAATAAAAACATTATAGTGTGTTCTTATCCACCCTATTCACTGGATCTGGCACCTTGTGACTTCTGGCTTTTCCCTAAAGTCAAAGTCAACTTGTAAAGTAAACATTTTGAATAGATTCAGGACAGCCAGGCAGCCATGACAGTGTAACTACAGACACTCATGAAACAGGACTTCCAGAACTGCTTCAGAAAGTGGCAAGAATGATGGAATAAGTGTGTTCAAAGCCAGGAGTAGGGAAGAGGGTAATTTGGGTGGTATTGATGTCAACATATTTTCTACTATAATAAATTTTTAATTTTACTTTTTGATCACACCTCATATATGTCTTGATTCATGCACTAAAAGATCAAGTGCCTATATTGGAGGGAACCATGGTTCTTGTTGGTATTCAGTGCCATCGAGTTGGTGTCCAACTCATAGCAATGCTATGTAAAACAGGGGAAACACTGTTGTCAGTACTTCTCTGTTATTCATGGGGTTTTCAATGGTGGATTGACTTTTTGGGAGTGGGTTGCTGGGCCCTTCTCCCAACTGTGGTTAAATAAGTGTTTATTTAATGACAAACAAAAACACTCAAATAATAACTATACCTGGCGTGTACAAATAAAGAGTGGTTCTCAAGACATCAGATTACTTTTTTCTTTTCCTTTTTCCTCAAAGCACAGTTTCTATAGCCTTTTGCCCATCTCAAGTGGCAAGAAAAAAGCAACTGCTGTCAAGATTGACTGACAATTTGTAATAATTAGCATCAGGAACAATAGACCACTTTATTCACTCCTACTCTTTCAGCAAAGTATTCAAAGTCATTGAAACTGCTTGAGAGATAATAAGGCCTGAAGAACTTGCAGGTGTTAAACAGGGAGGCAATGAGCCCTGCAGTCAATTTACCACTCTAGTTCCAACCCAAACTATCTCCCAAACAGTTGCAGAGGAAGTTAATGGTGAGTCACTTTGAGGAGGAAATTTCTTAAGGGCAGCCTTGAGTGATAAACCTTTGGAAGGAAGATTATTTGGCAATTTTTGGCCCATCATTGTAAACTTTATGGGTCATTCCACCTGAAATTTGGCTTCTGCCTCGACATATATAGTCCCCCTTGACACACCTGTGTGCCTGGGTTTGCTGCAAGGGTACCATTGCCATTTTTGGAAGAAGAATGAGACCAGCTGCTTTGGAATTGGTAAGGGATCTATTTGAGACAGAGAAAAGCCTAGGAAATGACTAAGAGGGAGAAAGTGTACAATCTAGTTCAGGAGTGATGCTTTTCATGTCACAGAGATGAGATTTTCGTTCCCAGGGTTGTCTTTTTGAATTCCTTCTTGAAATAGCAGCGATTCTGAGTTCTGATGAGACAACACCTGTTCCCACCCCAGGGCAGGCTTTTGGGCAGTAATCCTTTTAGATACTGATTCATTCATGTCTGCTAAATAATTAGCGAGTCAGCTTCCCTAGTTGATTTCCATTCCCATGGGCAATGCTAACTCATCTCTACCTGGAATCATTTTATGAAATAATTCTGTAGTACAGCTTCTAATAAATGAGCTCCTACATCATCCCAAATTTTAAAATATCATTTCCTGTTTTGAAATATTAATATTTAGTTTTCAATTATTGAATAATTAGGAAAAATCCCCGAAATATATGTTATCTCCATTCAATGAGTCAATGTGCCATTTTAGTTATGGAAAAGAAAACTGAAATCTAAGATACTGCTGAAATCTAGCAGCAAGATCCTGATGAAATCTAGAAGCAAGATTTCATGGCAATGCTTACAGTATTATTCACTTTATACATTGTTTGTTATTTTAACGCACTTAGAAAGTTGAAAAATGATCCTTGTTTATAGATTTTCTGTGAACTCTTTAATTAATCTGCATCACATTGGCTCAAGTGGTATGACAATAAACATGTCCCACGATGTATGTACAAATACATAATTTTAAAATTAAATATATTAGGAGATTTGCATACACCAACCCTATGAGGGTCTCTATGAGTTGGGCCCTACCTGATGGCACCTAAGCATAGCAAAAAAAAAAAAAATTTAAAAATTTAAAAAAAAATATTAGCTCAGTTGGTAGAGCACTGCTCTGCAGTCTCTGAGGTCCCGAGTTTGATTCCCAGCACTGCAAAATTGGGAGAAGGATGTGGCAACCCACTCCCAGGGCAATCCCGAAACAAGCTGCCATTGAAAACCCTATGAGGGTCACTATGAGTCACACATGACTCGATAGCACCTAACAACAACAACAATCCATTCCAGAGGCAATCCTGAAAGAATCAGCCATTGAACACCCTATGAGGGTCACTATGATTGGACATGACTTGACAGAACCTAACAATAACCACAACATATATGTATGTGATCTATAATGGTATATGACCACAGGTATTGGTCTTGTCAACTGCTTCTAAAATACTTGAGACATTCTATCTATCTATCTGTCTATCTATCTATCTATCTATCTATCTATCTTTCTTCTTCATCATCATCATCATCATCATCATCATCTATCTATCTTACGTTGTTCAATATGTCACAGATGTAGAAATAATTTAAGACCTGTGGGTTTTCTGAATTATATCTAAAAAACATTCAAAAATCAAATCTCACAAAACATAGTTCAACTTAATTACAATTTTGAGGATAAACTTTAGGACAGCTGTAAGAAAAGGGGCAATAATTTTAGAAAAGATCCAACTACAGCATTACTTTTTCAAACCTGCTGAGCAATCACACACTGAGGGGTACTCATTTATTTTCTAGTCCTCTTGACTCTCAGCAATCTGCCTCTTGTATGTCTATTGAAATACTTCTTGAAGAGATTTTCAGTAATATACTTTTTAAAAGTCCAACAGAAATGACATGCAACAGAGAATTGTAAAAATGTGTTAAATTATATTTGCTCTACATAGAGACACATTAGGTAAGTGGATCTGCTAATTCATAGAAGAATGTTAGATTAGGAAAAACACACTTCAGAATTTTTTTTTGGTTGTTATTTTTGTTTCTTTGTTTTTGCAGTACTTGGGGGTACTATTAAATACTTAAGGTCAGAGTAGAAATAGAGAAGTAGACAGAGATATAAGAGTAATAATGATTTATAGATAATTAAGGAAAAATGTATAAACCAATTTCCAGATTTCATTCAGTGGTAACTTTTAATCAATCACTCGGTTTTGGAGTGAATTTTGTTTTTTGTTACTACTTGGTATTCCCCATTTTAAAAGTTTTACAATAAGATGTATAGTGTTTAAAAAGAACTATAAATAAAATAAATAAATATAACATGAAAGAAAAGATACTATGCTATTATTTATAAACCAAAAGTTTGTTGTTGTCGTTAGGTGCCGTCGAGTCGGTATCCTCTGTACAACAGGGGAAACACTATTATCAGTGCTTCTCTGCTGTTCATAGGATTTTCAATGGCAGATTGATTTTTGGGAGGGGGTTGCCAGGTCCTTCTCCCAAGCCTACAGCTTCTGGTGTTCTCAGGTGGTCTCCCATCCAGGTACTAACCAGGACCGATCCTGCTTAGCTTCCAAGATCTGACGGGATCAGATGCCACAGGGCTACAGCTGCAGGCAAAAGTTTATGTAGAGCTTTTAAATATAATTTTCTAAACATTATTTCTTGACTATATTTTCAGCATTTCACATTTTTACAGTGTTAAAAAGGTGACTTAACCACAAAGAACCATTGCTACATGGAAATAAAGTCAGATTTGGATATCAACTAAACATTTTCAATAATAAAACAGAAATTATGGTGACCTGCTATTGGATACTACTTTTTTTCATATATTTTCCTAAACTTACCTAACAATACAGTACAAAAAATTAAAACTCATGGAAATTATTTCCAATTAATATTTAATATTGGCATCATTGTTTTATTTGAATATTATTTTAAATAGTGAGTAGTAATTTTTAAATAAAAGAAAACTATATACATACCAAATATTAGCAATTAACCTTTCCTAACTGAGCAAATCATAACCAACATGCTTTTCTCTTGGTCATGATCCCATGTGAAAATGGCATTAGAAAAGTTAAGCAAAGTACTATTCTGAAATGTATTTGAACAAAAATTTATTAGTTTTTATTATATTTACTGCAGATGCTGAAGATTGTTTTGTTTATCATTAAATTAAGCTGCTTTAAGGATGACCTAGCGAAGTATCTGGATATCTGTTAGTAATTAATTTTTTTATGGTCCTTGGAGATTGAACCCAGGGCGTGCTGTGTACTTTGCAGACTCTCTACCACTAAACTGACCAAACCTCCTTTTATTTTTTTTAGCTTGAGTCAGGGTGTTGCTAAGTGACACAGGCTATATCTGACCTCAAACTTGTAATCCTCCTGCTTCTACTTCTTGAGTTGCTGGGGATACAGACATGCACCATCATGCCTGAATGAAAGTTCCTTTGATTTATCAGACATATGATATATGAGGAAGCATAGGTCATCTCGGAGTTGTAGATGTAATGATTATGAATTCACACCTTGTATGTTTTATCCAATAATATACAGTAACTAGGTATTGTTATTTCAGGATATTCTTAGCTCACATTACTATTGTAACAGAAACAATGTTGTCTCCATTTCAATGTGGAATATCATTATTTGAGATAGCAAACATTTTCATGATTTTAATTCCATCATATTCTCATGTTATTAATAAGTGCCCTTGAGTCAGGTCCAACTCATAGTGACCCTATATACCACAGAACAAAACACTCCCCAACACTGTACCATGCCTGGCACTATGTCAGTGTTTCTCTGCCATTTCATAGGGTTTTCAATGGCTGATAGTTTTCAGGAGTTGGCTGCCGGGTTTTTCTCCTGTTTCTGAGGTGCCAGGTTTCAAACCCAGGGTCTCAGAGATTACAGCGTAGCACTCTACCAAGGGATCTAAACCCTGTTGCTAGATGCCATCGATCAAAACACTTCTCGATTCTGTGCCAGGCACACGATATCATTTATATTTAAGCCCATTGTTACAGACACTGCGTCAATTCATCTGGTGGAGGGTTTTCCTTTTTTTCATTGACATGCCATTCTCCCAAACAAGATATCTTTCTCCATGGATTGGTCCCTCCTGACTACAAGTCTGAAATATGTAAGACGAAGTCTGGCCATTCTTGCTTCCAAGAAGCACTCTGGTTGCACTTCTTCTAGGGAAGATAGATCTGTTGGTTCATTCAGCATTTCATGGTATATTCAATAGACATCTCCAGCACCAAATTCAAAAACGCCAATTCTTCTCCTATCTCCCTTGTTCAATGTACAGCTTTCACAACAATATGATGCAAATGAAAATACCATGGCATGAGTCAGATGCACCTTTGTCTTCAATGTGATATCTTTGCTTTGTAATACTCTAAAAGGATCTTTTGCCACAACTTCTCCTAGAGCAATGCATCTGTTGGTTTCTTGACTGCTGTTTCCACTGGTGTTGATTGAAGAGCCAAGTAAAGCAAAATCTTGGACAACCTCAATCTTTTCTCCATTTATTGTGAAGTCACAAACTGGCCCAGTCGTAAGGATTTTTGTTTTGTTAATGTTTAGTCACAACCAATAATGAAGGTTGTGATCTTTGATCCTCATCAGTAAGTGTTTTAAATCTTCTTCACTTTCAGCAAGCAGAGTTGTGTCATCTGCATAATTCAGGTTGTTAATGAGTTTTCCTCCAATCCTGATGCCACATTCTTCCTCATAAAGTCCAGCTTCTCGGATTATTTTCTCAGCATATAAATTGAAGAGTTATGGTGAAAAGCTAAATGCTAGCCCTGAAAAATTAGTGAAATGTATGCGTTATTTTTCCTATACTATGAAATCTAAACCCACAATATTTAGCACAATATAAATGTTTATTATAGCATAATGTAACACAATATAAAATTTTCTTCTGGTACATTATAGAATGAAAACACAAAATAATTTAATAATTGCCATTCTAATATATTTTTTATTTGAAAGAATTTATTTTATACAAGTATATGACGAAAGTGATGCCATTTACCTATTGATCAAAATGTCTCCCCTTGTTTTTCATTTAATAAAGTTAATACATTACTCAGTGTTTTCAAGACCTACATCATTTGGAGTATATTCTCAGAGGGTTCAAAATATGACTTTAGATTTTTGTTTCACTTTGACATTTTATCTTAATTTATTTTACTTTTATTTTATTTTATGGCTACTCTAACACACAACCTAAAGTGGTTCTCCTCTTGAAAGAGGGAATATTAATTCCCAGGAACAGATGTGAATTTCTCAGTTTTTCTTCTAGGTATGATTTGGAAAAATAGTTGCAATGCATTTTTTTTCATAATTTTATTTTCTCTTTGAATCTATCTTGCTATACCTATAGAGATAGGACATAACTTTGATACAATTTCCATATAAGACTATTTACAAGGTGCTTTCAAACACTTATTTTATTTGTTGTTTACTATTCTGTTTAAAAAACCAAACATTTATGAGAAGTTTGGTCAATTAAAAAGTTTTGGGTCAACTGCAAAATTTTGAATAAGCAATCTGTGCAAGACTACCCACATGTGATACTAATTGCAAGTTTGAGGGACCAGATTTACAAGAGTATTTTTGAATTTCATTTCAATAGAAATGTTCACAGGATTTCTTTAGAGCTATTATCATTTTACTAATGGATATAGCTTAGTACAGAGAAAGGACACAGGTTAAAATCAGCGTACTTAATGGAGTATTATTAACCAGAGAATCTTTCAAAACTTCATTGTTCAGAGCGTTTACTGGGGCTCAGTAACATACCATATGTGTTACTGATGTTTTTTCTCCATCCTCTGCTGGAGTTTGGATTAATACTTTCACTCTCCAGAATATTTGGAAAGCCAAGCTCATACTACCTGGTCTGAACACCCCATCATAAGCACATTGTTTTATTATCCAGTGGAGAAAGCTCCCAGGCAAACAAAACACTCCTAAAGGAAAGGCTATTTCAGAAGCCTAGAGATCACTATCCAGTAGTCATGGGCAATGTCAGATCTGTCTTTTCATAAGATTAATTCTTCAGGCCAGGTGCAGTGGGACACACCTATAATCCCAGCGACTCAGGAGTCAGAGGCAGGAGGATCACAAGTTCAAGACCAGAGGCAGTCTGCATAAACTAGTGAGACCCTGTCTCAAAAAGTGAAAAAAAGGGCTGAAGTTGAAGCTAAGTGGTCCCTCCCTTGCAAAGCTTGCAAGCATGAGGCCCTGGGTTCAACCCCCAGTACCACAAAAACAAACAAACAAACAAAAAAATGAATTCTTCATGACACAAGTAAAATACTATAACTAAATCAGACACAAATGTGTGATATAATGATTCTCTTCATGTCTGCCACATTTCTAACAATTTCTTTGACTTAACTCACTCAATAAAACCATTCTATAATTTAGGAAATCCACTTTACACATCCCCCACACATTAATAATTATAATGTGGAATGTATGTAGTATGAATCTAGAAAAATTAGAAATCATTACAAGAGAAATAGAGTGCCTAAACATTGACATTCTAGTCATCAGTGAGATAGAATGGACTGGCATGGGCCATTTTGAGTCAGATAATCATATGGTCTACTATGATGGACATCAAACAGTAAAGAGAAATGGGGTTGCACTCATCATCAAAAAAGACATCTCAAGATCTGTCCTGAAATAAATGCTATTAGTAATAGAATAATATCCATATGCCTACAAGGAAGGCCAGTTAATATGACTATTATTCAAATTTAGCCACCCACCACTAAGACCACAAATGAAGAAAGGGAAGATTTCTACAAGCTTCTGCAATCTGAAATAGATCAAACATATAATCAAGAAGTACTGACAACTACTGGTGACTGGAATGCAAAGGTTGGAAACAAAGAAGAAGGCTCAGCAGTTGGAAAATATGGCCTTGGTGAAAGAAACAATGCTGAAGATCACATGATAGAATTTTGTCAGACCAATGACCTTTTTATTTCAAATACATTTTTTTTCACCAACATGAACAGCAACTATACATGTGGACTTCTTCAACAGATGGAACATACAGGAATAAAATTGACTACATATGTGGAAAGAGGTGATGAAAAAGCCCTATATCAAATGTCAGAACAAAACCAGGTGCTGACTGTGGATCAGACCATCAACTCCTCATAGGCAAGTTCAAACTGAAGCTGAAGAAAATTAGAACAAAATTTTAAGAGCCAAGGTATGACCTTGAGTATATCCCACCTGAGTCCAGAGACCACCTCAATAACAGGTTCAATGCATTGGACACAAATGATAGGAGGCCAGATGAGTTGTGGCATGACATAAAAGATATCATTCATGAAGAAGCAAAAGGTTATTAAAAAGACAAGAAGAAAAAAGACCCAATTACATGTCAAAAGAGACACTGGAACTTGTCCTTGAATGTCTGTCGAGCAGCTAAAGTAAAAGGAAGACATGATGAAGTTAAGGAACTAAACAGATTTAAAAAGTCAGCTTGAGAAGACAAAAACAAATGTTACAATGACATCTGCAAAGAGCTGGAGGCAGAAAACCAAAGGGGAAGAACATGCTCTGTGTTTATCAAGCCTAAGGAAGTGAAGAAAAAATTCAAGCCTCAAGTGGCAATAGTGAAATATTGTACAGGGAAAATACTAAGATGCAGAAAACATCAAGAGAAGATGGAAGGAATACACAGTGATTATACAAGAAAGAATTGGTAGATGGCCAACCATTTCAAGAGGTTCCATATGAAGAGGAACCCATGGTATTGAAGGATGAAGTAGAAGCTGGTAAAAGAACTGGACAAAAGAACTGGTGAAACACAAGTTTCCAGGAATCGATGGAATATCAGTAGAGATGTTTCCACAAACTGATATAACACTGGAGGTGTCAACATGTTTATTCCAAGAGATTTGGAAAACAGCTACCTGGCCAACTGACTGGAAGAGATCCATATTTTTGCCTATTCCCAAAAAAGGGGATCCAACTGAATGTGGACATGACTTGAGGGCACCTAATTATACCAACAAAAAAACATGGAAGAGAAAATTATCCTACAGAAACTTTGAAGACAATATGAAATGCACAAAAGAAGAAATATAAAAAGTATTAAACTCAAAAAGGTGATCATGTACATTAATAAATTGGGAAATAGAAATTACACTGACAAAAATTTATAATCTTTGCAAAATGGATTTCTAGTAACACATGTTCTGGAACACAGTTATTAGGGTGAAATTATGATTGTATTGAAATTGATTTATAATGTATCTCCAAGGACTAACATGCTAGCTTGTATGTAAAAGTACTTCAAGGCATACTTATTCAATAAATTTCAGAGTATAATTCTGAAGTGGATACATTTTTCTTCTGATTAAAACTGATTGTAAGCTTTGGCCATTGGAACAGAATGTAGTAATGACAATTTTTAAGGAATTCAAAAAGCTCATTCTCATCTTATTTCTGAATGTAAAAACCAGCTCACCTCTACAGATAATAGTAAATGCTCAAATGAAAGGAAGGTAAGTCACCCCAGCACTGCAGCTACTTTCAAAATCTTCCTATATTAGCAGCTCCTTCCATATATGCATTATGTATTTACACAAATGCATATAAACTTTTTTTTGTAGTATTTGGGGGTTGAACCCGGGACTTGTGCATGCCAGGCAAGTGCTCTACCACTGAACTCCAACCTGAAATCCTTTTTTATTATTTGTTTGGAGATAGGATCTTACTAATTTGTGCAGGATGCTTCTGGACTTGAACTTGCAATCTTTCTGCCTCATCCTGCAGGGTCTCTGGGATTACAGGTATATGCCACTGTGCCCAACAAAACATATAAGCTTACTACATATTTGTGACTCTCATAATTTGATTGTAAAATATATCTGGTATGCTAAATGGATAATTATGTAAAAATTATGAAATAATGCTTGAAAAATCATCTCAAACTTATTATACAGTAGTATTAAACCTCCAGAATATAAGAAATGAAACTGGAAATGTAGTTTAGTCTTATTACTCCTGGACCATCACTTTTCTTCCAGAATATAAGACATTTTCTGTTTCAAAAGACTCTCAAAAATCCAGAATTTATGTTCATACATACAAATTAACATGGGGTATTAAAATACTACAAATATTTAAACCAGAAACACAACTTTTTAAAATGTACATTTTAAATAGTTTCCATCTAGTGCATATAAAATTTATTTTTATTACAAACATGTTGTTGTTGGTGGTGTGGTGCCATGGAATTGGGTCCAACTTACAGCAACAGTCTTAGGGTTTTCAATGTCTGATCACAAGCATATAAGATGGAAAAGAGTAAAGCCAACTATTTTTAATTTATACTTTTTATTAAGATATAATATCTGTGCATAATTCTATAGTCCAGCATAATAATTTGATAAATGTATACAATGTATTATGACCAAATGAGGGTAGTAAATGCTTTTGTCACCTATATTTTGGGAACTTTCATACTCTTACTTATTCTGAAATAGAAAATGGATTGTTATAGACAATAGTTACCTAATTTTGCAGAGAAAACCAGAATTGTTCCTATTGAACTCTCTAACCTTATCTAACTTTTTTCTGCCTACTCCTACCCAGTGTCCAGTGGCCACTATTCCACTCCACCCTTCTATAAGATTGACTTATTAGTTGCTACCCACATATAAGAGCATGGTTTTGTTATTGTTGTTTGTTATTTTTTTCTGTGCCAGATTTATTTCACTTAAAATTATAACTTCCAGCCCCATCCATGTTAGTGCAAATGACAGAGATTTCCTTCTTTTTTAAGTAAAAATACTATTCCCTTGGTTGTATGTACCACTTTTTCCTTCTCAAATTATCCATTAATGGACACCTTGGTCAACTCCGTATGTTGACTATTGTGAATGGGGTCATAATAAACATGGAAATGTGGATATCTCTTTGATGCAATGATTTAATTTCCTTTGGATATGTATTGGTGTTGCTGAATCATTTCTATTTTTATTTTTTAAATGTATCACAACATTGTTCTATATAGTGGCTGTATTAACTTACATCTCCACCAACTGTATCCAAGAGTTCCCCATTTTCTGCCTTCTTGCAAGCACTTGTTATTTTTTATCCTTTTGAAAGCAGCCGTTCTAAGAACAGTGAGATAAAATTTTGCTATGCTTTTCTCTAATGGTCAGTTATATTGATCATTTTAGTATAATTTTTGGAAAGTTATATGTTTTCTTTTGAGAAATGTCTATTTAGTTCATTGCCCCATTTATTATTGGATCAGTTTTTGTTTTCATTAAGGTTCCTTTTATATCCTGGATCTTAGTCACTTATTAAATAGTTTATATTATTTTTTCTCCCATAATATAGGCTGCATCTTAACTCTGTTGATTGTTTCTGTTGTTGTGCAGAAACTTCTTAGTTTGATATAATTGCACTTTCGGGTTTTTACTTCTGTTTCCTGTGCTTATGGGGTCTTGTTGTTGTTGTTGTTGTTGTTGTTGTTGTTGTTGTTGTTGTTGTTGTTGTTGTTAGGTGCCGTCGAGTCGGTATCCTGACTCATAGCGACCCTCTGTACAACAGGGGAAACACTATTGTCAGTGCTTGTCTGCTGTTCATAGGGTTTTCAATGGCGGATTGATTTTTTTGGGAGGGGATTGCTGGGTCCTTCTCCCAAGCCTGCAGCATCTGGTGTTCCCAGGCAGTCTCCCATCCAGGTACTAACCAGGCCCGACCCTGCTTAGCTTCCGAGATCTTACAGGATCGGATGCCACAGGGCTACGGCTGCAGGACTATGGGGTCTTACTTGACAAAATTTTGTTTACAATGATGTCTTGAAGTGTTTACCTATTTTTTGTAGTAATTTTATAACTTCATATCTAACGTTTTGATTTGATTTTTTGTGTATGGTGAAACTAGAGTAATGGTTTCATTATTCGTCACATATTTACCAAGTTTTTTCAGTACATTAATAGAAGAGACCGTCTTTTTCCATGTATATTCTTGGCAGCATTTTAAGAAACAAATCAGTTGACTGTATATATGCACATTAATTTTGGGATTTTCTCTTCTCTTTCATTGACATATGTGTCAATTTTCATCCCAGTTCCATGCTGTTTTGGTTACTATGGCTTTATAGTTTGCTTTGAAGTTAAGTATTGTAATGCCTCCATTTTTGTTTTAGGTTTTGCTTAGAATCACCTTCATTATTCTGTTTCTTTTGTGGTTCCTAACAAATTTTGTGATTTTTTTTCTATTTCTATGGAGAATATAATTGATATCTGGTAGTCTGATTATTGCAATAAGTTTATTTTTACAGTCTATGAACACAGGACATCAATCCTTTTTGTGTTTCCTATATAATTTATTTTAATTATTTATTTTCTTTACAGTGATGGAGATTGAACCCAGGGCAATATGCATCTTAGGTAACTGCCCTACCACTAAGCCCTATACTCACAATAATTTTTTTCATTAGTGTTTTATAGTTTTATTATAGAGGTTTTTTTTACTTCATTGTTTAATTTTACTCCTAAATATTTAAATTTTTTTGTAGCTAATGTAAATGTGATTGCTTTCATAACTTCTTTTTCTGTAAATTCATTATTGTTGTATAAAAAAATGCTGCTGCTAGCCGGGCCCATGGTGCTTGTTTGTAATCTCAGGGATTCAGGACATGGAGAAAGGGGGATTGCAAATTTGAGGCTACAGAGAGACTGCATAATTTAGTGAGACCCTGTCTGAAGATAAAAATTCAAAAGGGATCTGGGGGTGAAGCTCAAGGGTTGTGCACTTGCAAAGTATGTGCCTGGTCCTAGGTTTAGCCCTCCAGTACTGAAAAAAAAATACTGCTTTTTTTATATGCTGATTTTGTGTACTGTAACTTTAGTGAATTAGTTGATCAACATTAACAGCTTTGGATGAAGTACTTAGGGAAAAATCAACTCTTGCTGACGGTTTTCCCTTTTCTCCCAGGAGGCAATTGTGTTTGTGGTATAGTTTTTTGTCTCTTATTCTTATTTATTTTTCTCAACACTGTCAGCCTCTTTCAGAGCAGCAGCCCATCTGTGCCTTATACATTTTTTCCAAGGACTGCTATCCTCTCTTGGATAATTGTTCTATTTCAGCAGGGCTGTCTGGTCTTTATGATTTTATAGCATACACTACAAAATAGTTTGACTAAAAACAGAATAACTTAGAATTCTCATAGTTCCTAGTTTGAAAGCTGAATAGATATTAGAATTTGAAATTACTTAAACTTTCTTTAAATAGGTAAACCAATTAAGCTTACGATAATGTTAAACATTCCTATTGGCTGGAGAATGTATATATTGTTCTGAGTTCCATTTATTGTTCTAATAATGATTTAAATTTTAGATTTTCCCCAGACTATTTTCTAACAAAGATGAAGATAAGGTCTGGTTTTTCTATACATAAAGTCTTGATAAGATCACATAACTTTGATTTGTAAGAATGTTAATGTGGATACTGTGGAGCCCAGCACCCAGGAAGCTGAGGTAGGAGATCCACAAGAGCTCACAGCCAGCCTGTCTGGGCTACACAGGGATACTCTGTCTCAAAAAATACCAGAACAAGAAGGAGGAGGAGGAGCTGGAGGAGGAGGAGGAGAAGGAGGAAAAGAAGCCAGCTATCATTAAATGATGAAATACATTATGATTATAATCTTGATTATTACTATTCTTATAACTATTCTTATAATTACCATAATCATCATTATTTTATTACTTTTGCCATAGTCCATGAAATAAGATTGTATGTATTAATCTACCTTATAAATTAGGAAGCAGGCCAAGTGTGACGGCACAAGCCTGTAATCCCAGTGACTTGGGTGGTGGAAGCAAGTGGATTACAAATTCGAGGCCAGAGGCAGCCTTCATAATTCGACAAGATCTTCTCAAAAAAAAAAAAAAAAAAAGAAAAGAAAAGAAAAAAGAAATGAAAAATGGGATTGCAAAGCATCTCAGTGTCGGAGCCTGTGGTCCTGGGTTCAACTACCCAGACACATAAAGAAAAAAAGAAATAAGAATGATAAAATAAAACCTCTCCAAATTATATTAGACACTATGAAAATCTATGAAACCTATTTTTAATTAATAAAAATATCTCTATAAATTTTTGATGAAAAACAATGCAGTTTGCTCAAATATTTTCTGCTGATTATTTATGAAGAAAGAATAATATTTTGTGAGATAAATTTTCATTGAAAACACAATCACATAATATCTATGATTACAAAGAACTATAAGGAATTATTAAAAACTGAACATTTATTTCTCTCCCATATATTTTATTTTATTTGTAGGTTTTATGAAATAAAATACATTCTGTTTAGATATATATTTGAAAGGTACAGCTTCATCAGGTTAATTCAATATATTACAGTAAAATATTTTATAATCATAGAATCATCAAAGAAAATGAAAGTATTATTAGAAAATATGGAAAAATTATCAAACCACTTATTTAAAAGAAATGTAGGACTGGGAGTATGGCTCAGCAGTAGAGAGCTTGCCTAGCATTCATGAGGCCCTGGGTTCTACACCAAACACCACCAAAAATAAATAAATAATAAATACTAATTTCAACTTTAAAAAATGAAGCTATCTAAAAAAGTACGTAAATCCCCAGGCACTAAGAGCTGCAACTGCAAATATGTTGCATGTCCATGGCAAAATATATAATGATTCCATCTCAGTTTTTTAATGCAGGCTAAGTGTGCACAGCCATTGAATGAATTTCTGTCTATAATATGATTAGATTGTCAAGGATATAAATTGTTTCTTGTTATGGTGAAAATATTTTTCACAATTCAAGATATATGTGGTCCATTCCATTTCTGCTGATTTCATAGAGCTTGAAAAACTCTCACTCTCTCTCTTTGAAATTGCATCTGTGTATTATGTTCACATATGGAACAAAGCATACTATTGTTTTACTCTCCTCTTCTCAATATAGACACTGTGTCCAGGCAACCCAATAAGACATAATAAAAAGCATGCAAAAAGATTGATGCTGCAATGAACATGAGATGTAAAAATATTCTAATAATAATCAGAGATTCTATGAAAATATTTAATGCTTTCTAAATTTGGAGTTTGTTTTAAATTCACATATTTCTTTACCTTCCAAATTGGTTTTAATGCATAAGTAATTTCCCCTTACACAAAGGCAAAATATATAAGCAATGAGAAAAAAATGAAAGTAGTCTTTGTTGTAGTTGTTGTCATTAGGTGCCATCAAGTTGAGTCTGAGTCAGAGTGACCCTATGTACAACAGAAGGAAACACTCCCTGACAATGTGCCATGCCCAGCACTATGTCAGTGCTTTTCTGTTATTCATAAGGTTTTCTATGGCTGATTGTTTCTGGAGTGGGCTGACCCTTCTCCCATAATTTATCTTCATATCATCTTAAAGAGACAATATGTTTTGACCATAAATAGCTGAAAAAATAAAGTGAGCTTAAATCTACTGTCTTGATAAATTCAACAAAAATACTGTTACAATATTCTTCTAAAATAGATTCCAAAAGCATATCATAAATTCTCTTTTGTTGTGTTACTGAGTACTTGGGGGTTGAACCCAGGGCCTTGAACATATTTTGAAAGCACTCTTCCACTGGGATGGACCCCCAGCTCATTTTATATTTTTTACCTTGAGACAAGACCTTGCTAAATTATGCAGAATGTCTCTGGCCTCGAACCTGCAGTCCCCCTGCCTCCACCTCCTGAGTACCTGGAATTACAGGTGTGAACCACAGACTCAGCTCATAAGATTTTAAAGGACAAAAATAATGTTGTGTGTAGCTGGTGGGGGGTGTATACCTGCAATCCTAGCATTCTGAAGGCTGAGACAGAAGGATCACAATTTCGAGGACAGCCTGAGCTACTTAGTGAATCATTGTCACAAAAAATAGGATAATAATAAAATAAGTATAAATAAACATTGTATTTAAGGAACAATATAATGCAAATGATGTTTGATAGAGCATTTGAGAAGCACAGTTATCTACTTAAAACCGAAGTACTCTGTAGATTTGCTCTGGAAATAAATTTGCATAAGTTTATCGATGACAATTATTCAAAGTAACAATTCAAAGCAATACAGATTAATCTTTTATTGTATAAAATTTTAATAGATAATAGATTTGTTGGTACTTAAGGAACACTGTCATCAAAGGAAAAACATTTCCTTGAAAATAATTGTTATTTTCTAGAAAGTCACAATAAAATTAATTCAGGTGAACAGAAGAAAAGGTTGTACATTATAATCTTTAGGATATCATCCTTTTAGAAGAATAAACACATTAAATATTTGGTGGATATAGTTTGTAAAATTTACTAAAGGATCTCAAATAGATCTATTACACCTCTAGAATATAAAAATGACAAAATGATAACCAAAAGTACCCAAAAGCGAAAGAAAAAATTATAAAACTTTTATGAATTTTATATTTATATTTTAAATGCTCAAGTTATTAATAAGGATATTGTTGTTGTTTGGTGCTATCAAGTCGGTATCCGACTCACAGCGACCCTATGCACAACAGACAAAACACTATTGTCAGTGCTTCTCTGCTATTCATAGGGCATAGATTTCTAGGAATGGGTTGCCAGGTCCTTCTCCCAAGCCTACAGTATCTGGTGTTCCCAGGTGGTCTCCCATCCAGCTACTATCCAGGCCTGACCCTGCTTAGCTTCTGAGATCTGACAGGATCGGCAGCCACAGTGCTAGGGCTGTAGGCTGGACAGGATATAATCTGGGTTTATTGATGATCTAAAATAGGCCAAGAGAAACAACAAAATTCTAACACAAATTATAAATTCATAAGTATTGTTTACATGGAGGATACGTTTGAATGATTTTGAGTATAAAATTATGTTAAGTAAGAAAATAAGGAATTCGATGCCTGTGACATACACATTAACCCCAGCGACTCGGGAGCCTGAGGCATGAGAATTGCAATTTTGAGGCCAGAAGCAGACTGAGGATCTTGGAGAAAAACTGCCTCAAATTAAAAATGGAAAACAGACCTGGGAGTGCAGTTTAGTGGTGGAGCACTTGACTAGCATGTGCAAAGCCCTGGGTTCAAATCACCCTAGTAATGGAAAAAAATGTTTTTTGTAGATATTCAATCAGTAAGATACTAAGCATAATAATCTAATGAGGAATTCATTACAACATTTAAAGTATTTAAGTATCAGCTCAAATCTAGTTTGGTGGAACACATGTGTATTCCCAGCACTCTGGAGGTGGAGGCAGGGAGGTCAGGAGTTCGGGCTAGCTTGAGATATATAGTGAAACACTATCTCCAAAAAACAAAGGCCAGGGATGTAGTTTAGTGGTGGAACACTTTGCTAGCATGCAGAAAACCCTGGTCTTACTTAAAAAATTTATATATGTATATAAATTTGTTGTTGTTGTTGTTGTTAGGTGTCGTCGAGTCGGTATCGGTATCCGACTCACAGCGACCCTCATAGGGTTTTCAACGGCTGACTGTTTCAGGATTGCCTTGGGAGTGGATTGCCAGGCCCTTCTCCCATTTTTGCGGTGCTGGGAATTGAACTCAGGACCTCAGAGACTGCAGCGCAGCACTCTACCAACTGAACCAAATCCCAGCCCATATAAATTTATATAAGTGTAAATATATAAATATATAAATTTATAAATATATAAATATATGTATATTTTTATATATATATTAGTAATTTTTAAAAAAGAATCAACTTTTCCTCCTTTTTTCTTTTATTCCCACAAATAGATATTTTAAAATATTCATTTAGAAATAATTTAGGGCTTCAAACTCATGAAAAATTGGTTTCAGTTTTCTGGGTGGATCCAATATGTTAAAATTTAGAGGATACTGTTTCTGTTCAGGTTCAGATTTAAATTCTATGTGTAAATAGCTGGGCTTCAAACTGAATCCAAATCTGAACCCTGAACCTATTCCTGTCAATCATCTATTTTTATTGGTCTTTTCCCTACCACTCAAGGAAAATCTTAAACTACTATCTAGATACATTTATGTCTACAGCAGTACCACCATGGTTTCTGATCCGCTCTGATCTCAGAAGCTAAGACTGGGACTTGGTTAGTCTTTGGATGGGAGACCTCCTGGGAATATTGAGTGCTCTAGGCTTGGGAGAAGGACCTGACAGCCCACTCTCCAAACCATTCTGAAACAATCAGCCATTGAAAACCCTATGAATACCAGAAGAGCACTGACACAATGCTGGGCATCACACAGTGTCGGGAAGTATTTGGTCTGTTGTACCCAGGGTCTCTGTGAGTTGGACCTGACTTCACTGGCACCAGACAACAACAAATACATTTGGGCACTGAGGGTTTCTCAAGGCCTTCTTCCTGTACTCCTGTCTTTAGCTTTTTTTTTTTTTTTTTTTTTTTTTTTTTTTTTTTTTTTTTTTTTTTTTTGTGGTACTGGGGGTTGAACCCAGGGCTTCGAGCTTGCATGCTTTGCAAGTGCTGGACCACTGGGCTGCACTCCCAGCCTATTTTTTTACTTTTTGAGATATTGTCTCGCTAAATTACACAGATTGCCTCTGGTCTAGAACTTGTGATCCTCCTGTCTCCACCTCTTGAGCCCCTGGGATTACAGACGTGCGCCATGGCACCCAGCTTTCTAGCTATTTTTCATCTGTGCTTTTCAAGGGTTGATTAGCAGCCCAGAGCACTATTTTTTACCAGCACGCTCCCCATTCTTGTTCAATTTATCTATTGCATCAGGCACTGTCATTTTTTTTCTTTTTAATTAGTATTTTAATTGTACATGTTTATGGGCTACAAAGTGATAATTCAGCTCATATATACAATGTGCAATAATCAAATCAGGATAGTTAAAAATTCCATGTCCCTGAACACTTTTAAAATCTTTTGATTAACGTTTAATAATACTTGCACATATTTATGAGGCACAGTATCTATTTGTAATTATGTACAGTACAATAAGTTTCATTATGGCATTTTCATATGATTGCATCCTGCACTTTGCACTTGTTCCCTCCTTTTTTACTCTAATATGTTGCTCCCTCTCCCATTTGTCCTGTCTTCCTCTCCCTCCCACTAGTCCCTCCAATGAGTCCTGTCATATTTCCCAATCTTAAATATATATAGTTTTATATGTATATGTATTTTCATTTGTGGTATACCTAACTTCTGTGTGTGAATGAAAATGTGCAACATTTCTCTTTTTGAGTCTGATTAATTCACTTAGAATGATGATAACCAGATCCATCCATTTTACTACGAATTATGTCATTCCATTCTTCTTTATAGCTGAATAATATTCCATTGCATATGTGTACTACATACTTTACTTCATTCATCTCTTGAAGGATATGTGGGCAGATTCTATGTTCTTGAAATTGGGAACAGTTCTGCAATAAACATGGAAGTGTAGGTATCCTGTGGCATGATGACTTAGCTTCCTTTGGTTAAATATTCAGAAGTGGTATAGCTGGATCATATGGTAATCTATTTTTAGTTTTATGAGGAAATCCCATATTGATTTCCATAATGGCCGTACTAGCTTTTGGCCCCATCAGCAGTGTAAAGGGGTTCCTTTTTCCTTGCATTCTCACCAGCAATTATTGCTGTTTGTTTTATTGGTGTTAGCCCATGTGATTTGGGGCTGGGCTTTAGCTTAGTTGGTAGAGTGCTGATCTGCACTCTCTGTGCCCCTCAGAATAATCACCAGCACTGCAAAACATGGGAGAAGGACATGGCAATCTAGTTCTGAAGCAATTCTGAAACAATCATCCATGGAAAACCCTATAATGGTCTCTACGAATCAGACCCAACTTGACAGCACTTAACAACAACACAGCTCTGATTTGGGTGAGATGGAATCTCAAAGTAGTTTTGATTTTCATTTTCCTAATGTGTAAAGATATACTTTTTTCATTTTTCTGGCCATTTATATTTCTTCCTTTGAGAACTATCTATTCAGTTTCATTGCCCATTTATTTATTGAATTATTATTTATTGTTTTCCTGTTTATTTATTTATTTTTTGTGGTACTGGGAGAGTTGAACCCTGGGTCTCAGGCTTGCATACTTTACAAGTACTGTAAAACTGAGCTGTACCCCAGCCCATTAGTTTACTTTTTATTTTGAGACTGGGTCTCACTATATACGTCTAACTCTAATTCAAGTTTCTTTACTATAAAATTTATTTTTATAATATATATTTCAACAACAAAAATGTTGGTTATTCATTTCTCTTGATTTTTAAAAAAATAAATACAGGAATCCTGTATTGTTTCACTGTGGTGTGGGTATTCTATGTATATTCTCAATCATCTTATTTGCTTTGGTCTTTTGTAATCTTTTGGGGACATTTGAGGAAGATCTTAAAACTCAGGCACAAACTGCAGTTGAACCAATAGTGCTACTGGCCACTGATAGCTACAAGTAACTTCACAGGCAAAATAATAATCACAACAATCTTAGACACTTTCCATGAACCATGACCATAATGAATTGTGTTTTAAAAAATTGCACTTAAAAGGACTAATAGAGTGTTCATTTCCTAAAAGCACACTGATAAAAGCCATAACAGGAAGTGTAAGTTTTTATCACTGTGAACCCAACATTAAGTAATCTCCTTTTTATCTTTCTGGTAGAACATAGTAGCCTCAAAGAAAAAACTCCATGTGCCATAAATTAAACTCATTTTGTAATGCATCCCTTATTATTACATAAATAACTTTAAAAATAAAGTCCAGCGCATAAGCATTTTCAAATACCAGGAGAGCCAAACATTTATGCAAATTTTAAGACATGTGACTTATGTATTACTTTTTGAAGTTAAATTGAATTATGGTAGCAATGCATGATGTCCACTTAAAAAATGACATTAATAAAATGAGTGCTAGCCCCACCATGTGACAAGCAGGACAGTCAAAGAAGTTTTTATCCTAAGAAGTATGCACACTTTTCATATATAAATTTCATATTTGCAAAAACAAAATCATTTAGTGTAATTTCTGTGGGGAATTTTCAAATAGGACATAAAATATCTTATTTTCTTCTCCAGTGAGCAGTTTCTCACTATAGCTAGGACATAGAAACAGAAACCTATCTTTTTGCTGGTGCGAATGTCATAGAGATCCATTTTTAAATCACATATGATATGTGCTTCTAAGGCTTTCTTAAGCAAGAAAACTGTTCATCCACACTTCAAAGGGAAAAGCGTACTAATTAGAAGAGGTTTTTGAATTTTATTTGTAAAATATAGCCTTTAACCATTTTAACAACTGCATGTTGTTATACAGACAATCTTACTGTGGAGTGTGCTTAGAATGATTAAGTACCTGAACCCAGGGAGTGAGATAGCTTCATTCCCCCTATCTGTTCTTATTATTTTGAAATGAATAGTTTATATCCAAGTAAATTACCCTAAGTATTCATCTCTGTCACTTGCCCCCTTTGATCCTATCAGTCTTTATCTTTTTCTATCACTGTCCCATGTGAGGTTTACATTGAGTATTCACTGCAACTGTTGATTACCAGTGTCTGATCTGAAAAGAAAATATGAGAGAGAATTAAAGAGGAGAGAGAGTCTAAGTATCTATTTGGAGAATCTCTGCTATGGTTGAAACTTTAAGTGAAGTTGAACATTTAAATATTAAATCAACACACAGGATTGTAAATTTAAATTTAGCCTGGCACAGAACTAACAGTCCTTAGTTAACTTTTCTTAGCAATCTAATAAAGGAACAATAATCAAAGAAAAATAGAAAATGTACAGATCCTGTCTTTGGAGAGAACTAGTAAACAATCATTTCTTAGGTACTCTGAATTGCCTTGGGAGTGGATTGCCATGATCTTCTCCCATTTTTGTGGTGCTGGGAATCAGACCCAGGAGACTGTAGAGTGGTGCTTTACCAACTCAGCTAAATCCCAGCCCATATAACATAATTGTTGTTGTTAGGTGCCTTCGAGTCAGTATCCGACTCATATCGACTCTCATAGGGTTTTCAATGGCTGACTGTTTCAGGATTGCCTTGGGAGTGGATTGCCAGGCCCTTTTCCCATTTTTGCGGTGCTGGGAATTGAACTCAGGGCCTCAGAGACTGCAGCACAGTGCTCTACCCACTGAGCTAAATCCCAGCCCATAACATAATTAGGGAGAAGATAATATGTATAAGATTAGGAGCTGTTGATTTACTCTAAAATATAAGGAGATTCTGAGGAACAATATAAAGCATTGAAATAGAAATAGGTATAAGATATTTCTAGATTTATAAAACACTTTAATATGCAGAAGTTTTGACATAGAAAAATTAAATTAATAAAATTACATATAGTGTTATCTACTTTCTATCATGGGGCTGGGATTTAGCTCAGTTGGTAGAGCACTGCGCTGCAGTCTCTGAGGTCCCGAGTTCAATTCCCAGCACCGCAAAAATGGGAGAAGGACCTGGCAATCCACTCCCAAGGCAATCCCGAAACAGTCAGCCATTGAAAACCCTATGAGGGTCGCTATGAGTCGGATACCGACTCGATGGCACCTAACAACAACAACAACAACAACAACAACAACTTTCTATCATATTTTGAAATAGAAAATAAATACTATTGTGAGTTGCTTTCTGTGCCCTATTGTTTTTGTAATAGCCTATCACTACTGTATAGGAAAATAATAAATTCTCTCTATATGATTAATCATCAGTCATTAAATTGTTATATGATTTCTGGCATTCTCGGATTACACTGAAGTTTCTGTAAAGATAATTTTATTATCTAGAAATAGCAACAAATTTGAACCTTCTTTCCATTTTTTAAAGAGATTCATATCTAGTTTTTGCCTAATTTCAATGACTAGACTATCCAGTATAATATTGGTAGTGTGAATAATGATGTTCTGATTGTATAGTTTCTGATATAAGATGAGATTCTTGTGAGATTTAGTATACAATATTATGTACTGTAAAAATTTTTGTAGATACCTACAAATAAATATAACCCAATTTCTATAAGATCTTAACATAGAAAATGGCATGGTTTTGTTGTTAGGTACCCTCTAGTCAGGTCTGACACACAGCGACCCTCATAGTTTTCTTTGGCTGAATGTTTTGGGATTGTTTAAGGAGTAGACTGCCACAATCTTCTCCCATTTTTCCAATGCTGGGTATCGAACCCAGGTCCTCACCGAGTGCAGAGCAGATGCTCCATCAAGTGAGCTAAACCACAGCCCTCAGCTAAACCCCAGAGTGTTACTAATAAACAAAAGATCTATAAGAGACTTAGACATTTCAAAATAGCCTTTATCTTGTAGCTATTCTACAAATCCAGTCCCATTCTTACCAGCAAATGAGCAGTTGAGTTTTATAGAACTTGAAAAATTACTGCCAGATTCATAGGGAAGAGTTATGCATCTCAGGAAATAAAAAATAATATAGAAAGGGAGTATGTCCAAACAAATCAGATACTTATTACAGAACTGAGAATAAAATGTTGATAAAAGGATAAACTAATCTATATGTCAGAGAAAGAAACGGGCAGATATAGACACTTTTAGTTACATATAATAATTTTCCATATATCATATAAGATGGAGGAATCATTATAAATCATATATTATTATGTACAGTGTATATCTATTTATCCTCTCTAAATGATTATACATAATTTGATGCCCACTTCATGTAATACTGTAAAAGCAAGATGAGTTGTTGTCAGGTGCCATTGAGTCAGGATCCGACTCACAGCGACCTATGTACAACAGGCAAAACACTATTGTCAGTGCTTTTCTGCTGTTCATAGGGTTTTCAATTGCAGATTGATTTTTGGGAGGGGGTTACCAGGTCTGTCTCCCAAGCCTGCTGCACCTGGTGCTCCCAGGAAGTCTCCCATCCAAGTACTAACCAGGCCCAACCCTCCTTAGCTTCTGAGATCTGACGGGATCAGATGCCACAGGGCTATGGCTGCAAGCTTAAAAGCAAGATAAAGTAACAAGTAACACATAAATATTTTAAAAATTAAATTATTTGATGAAAAATAGAAAAGAGAATATCAGTGCTCTCATTATAGGGAAAAATTTAAGAAACTATATAAATTAAGGTCTGCAGCCATACTACTTTGGCATCCAAACACTTCATGTCTCTGAAGCTAAGCAGGGTAGGGCCTGGGTGGTACTTAGTTGGGAGACAACCTGGGAACACCAAATATTGTAGGCTTTGGAGAAGGACCTGGCAACCCACTCTCAAAACAATCAGATATTGGATACCTTTTGAAAAGCAGAGAAGCACTGACATAGTGCCAGGCATGTCACAGGGTCAGCGGCTGTTTCATCTATGAGGTAGGATCATCATGCATCAGACCCAACTCTGTAACATCTAACAACAACATGTGCTCGAAAGGAAAATATTTATTTTTTCACTCATTCAAAAATTATTGACCAAATGTCACAACCTAGTAATTCTTCCAGATGATAAGAATTCTGCATTTAATAATCTTGCATCCATGAATCTTAAAACTTTGTCTGATTGCATCCCAAAATTGTGGGCGATTGAACACCACACATTTCATACATGGGCTGGATTATGACACTAAGCCCCATATATGTATGATTATTGTGTGCCAATTAAAAATGTCAAATGAAAAAAGATACTTGAAACATCATACAAGGAGTTACTTCAGTCAATTAATTTTTTAATTAAAATAATAAAAATTGAATCAAAAATTCAAACAATGAGAGATGACAGGAGATTTGGGACTTGCATCTTTCTATCCATTTCCTCCTTCGTATCCATTTCCCATCCTTCGCCACTGTGCTCTACATCCTGGAAGACTGGACTTTGTACATTGCATCAACATGCTTTCTGGTAATCTAGATTCAGGCTTGGGTCTGGCCAAAGGGAGCCATCAGTGGAAAATCTGAATGTGTGAGAAATGAATGGTAAGGTATTTATTTTCATGGCTGCATCTTTGTTTAAACACCTTGTGTTAACCATATCCCTCTATAAAAGTTGCAGCTTTTGTAAAGTAAACATCTCCTACAGCTCCTCTTTCCATGTACAAGCTTTTACTTTGTTCTTCAATCTGTTGGTTTTACAGTAAACTGAGATTGTTGGCCCCAGAATGTTTTTTTTTTCATTTACCTTAACACTGCCCACATCATTATGAAATGTTTCTTCCTTAAGCTCTTCTCAGGTTGTCTCATTTGAGTATACCATCTGTTTCTGTTGGCACCCTGACTGATGAAATTGACAAGAAAAATGAAAAGAAAATTTATAGCAAAGTATACTGAAGTTATCAACATAGTTCTATAATATCAACTTAAATTCAATAGGAATCAGAGAAATGTAACAACAACAACAACAAAGCCCAAGATTTGATATTTCCAACACAACACACTGGAGAAGGCAATACTTTAAAAAGATTGATAAAATCAAGTGTTGAAACTAGATATCCAAGTGTGGTGGTTCACACCTATAACCACAGCATTCAGGCAGTGGCATGATGATAACAAGTTAGAGGGCAGACTGGGCCACAGTGAGTTCAAAGCCAACCTAGGCTACATAGCCAGATGTTGTTGTCGTTAGGTGCCATCGAGTCGGTATCCTACTCATAGCGACCCTCTGTGCAACAGGGGAAACACTATTGTCAGTGCTTCTCTGCTGTTCATAGGGTTTTCAATGGCAGATTTATTTTTGGGAGGGAGTTGCCAGGTCCTTCTCCCAAGCCTACAGCTTCTGGTGTTCCCAGGCGGTCTCCCATCCAGGTACTAACCAGGCCCGACCCTGCTTAGCTTCCGAGATCTGACGGGATCGGATGCCACAGGGCTACAGCTGTAGGCAACATAGCCAGAGGCTGTCACTAAAAACAACAAGCTCTGGGGATATACCTCAGTGGTAGAGCACTTGCTTAGCATGAATGACATCCTGGATTCCATCCCTGGTAACTATGTGTGTGCATGTGTGTGTATGATACATATATATGTATATATGTATATACACATATGTATGCATGTGTGTATATATACATATATAAATATACACATATGTATGTATGTATGTATGTATATGTATGTTCATATATGGAGAAGGGCATAGCAACCCACTCCCAAGGCAATCCTGAAACAGTCAGCCATTGAAAACCCTATGAGGGTTGCTATGAGTCTGATTCAACTAGATGGCACCTAACAACAACAACAATGTTCATACACACACACACACACACACACACACACACACACACATATGCCTGCAGGCTTAGCCCCGTGGCATCTGATCACATCACATCTCCGAAGCCAAGCAGGGTCGGGCCTGGTAAGTACTTGGATTGGAGACCACCTGGGAACACTAGGTGCTGTAGGCTTGGGAGATGGACCTGGCAACCCACTCCCAAAAATCAATGTGCCATTGAAAACCCTACGAACAACCGTGTTTTGCCTGTTATATTCAGGGTCGCTATGAGTCGGATACCGACTTGACAGCACCTAACAATAACTATATGTGTGTGTGTGTATGTGTGTGTGTATACATATATATATATATATACACATATATATGTGTGTGGGCATATATATATGTATATATGTATGTATGTATTCAGTTTTTCCTCACTGTCATATGTTCCATGGTAATTATTGAATTTTATTACAGGCTTTTTTTCTATTATTTGTTAACAGACATTAGCATCTGTGGCAGATTTTTCTGTTTATTTCTCCTTAAGGTTGTTAAATTTTGATTTTTGGATTTCAAAACTATATTATTAAGTGCATTGAAAGTTGTAATTACTTTATCTTTTATTTCATTTACCTTTTTTAGAATAACAAGTATATCTTTATTCAAAATAATATACATCATTAAAGGTTAACTAATGTTAACAACACAGAATGCACATTTTATGCTAATAGTGTTTCTATTC
>VMDO01023787.1:0-30977 GCA_007922755.1 Pedetes capensis
CTGGATGGGAGACCGCCTGGGAACACCAGAAGCTGTAGGCTTGGGAGAAGGACCTGGCAACCCCCTCCCAAAAATCAATCTGCCATTGAAAATCCTATGAACAGCAGAGAAGCACTGACAATAGTGTTTCCCCTGTTGTACAGAGGGTCGCTATGAGTCGGATACCGACTCGACGGCACCTAACAACAACAACAACAAATAATGCTGCAAAAATACAGAAGAGCAATTACTTATGTCTTGATGGAATAGAAGGCATATTTGGATAAAGTTTCACAGAAAGGATGACATTTAAACCATGTTTAAAAGACACCATTTTGCTCAAGTGTCTTCCTCTCTAGAATATTCCATCTCTATCTAAGCATTGAAGGATGAAGGATGCTATGGAAAAGCACATGGGAAAAGACGTAAGAAAAAGCCTTCCTGACAGAAGGAAATATGTAAACCAAGTGAAGTCGTGGAAATGCAGGCAGTACTCTGTGAAGCACTGGTAATTTTAGTTGAATGCATGAGACAAAAGACAGCAACAGGCAATGACGCTGAAAAAAGAATCCAGGGATGCATTTAGAAGCCACTCACTGCTAAAGGAACCACAAAGAATGAAAAGGAAAGAGAACTAAGCCAAGGAGGGCACCTTGGGAATCACAAAATTTTAGGGCTGGTGGAAGCAGCGAAAGAGACTGAGAAGCTAGGCAGTGGCCAGAGGAAAGCCAGCATGTTCGATGCCCAGGTTGCCCTAGGAAAAGATAGCTCAAAAACAGGAGTGATGAGCCAGGGCCATTGCTGATGGTCCAACCAACTCCCATTAGGCTATCCCATGGTAATCAGCAATCTTCAAATCTCAGTGGCTCACATAAGCAGCAGTTCATTTCTCTTTTATGTTATTAAGCATTGGTCTTAGGTCAGCTATAATTCTGCTCTACTCTTCGAGTTGACTTGATTCCAGGGTCCAGACTAAACGAACAGCCCCCAGCTGGGCCACGGCATGCGCATGGCCAAAGGAGAAAGAAGCTACATAATTTTGCTTGAACTTGTAGTTTGAACTGAATTCCCAGTCTTGCTTCCCTCTGTGCTCTTAGTTGCCTGGCTGAACCAAACTTTAAGAGAGCTTAGGAAATTGTCTAGCCTTGTGTCCAGGAGTGGAAGACTTTGGTCAGTAGTTATCTCTGTCCCATATCCCTTTCTATTTTTAATTATAACTTTTAGCTACAACTTTTGTATTATTATACTTCAGTCCATTAAATTTTCGATGTTGATTTTGTGTATAAAAACCTTCTTAAACTTTCAAACTTATAATTGATTTAGAGATTCTTTTTAGTCTTCCCATACACAATTATCTCATCTACAACCAATAATGTTGTTGTTGTTAGGTGCCCTCAAGTCATGTCCGACTCATAGCGACTCTTATAGGGTTTTCAATGGCTGATTGTTTTGGGATTGCCTCGGGAGTGGACTGCCATGTCCTCCCATTTTTGCAGTGCTGGGAATCGAACTCGGGACCTCCGAGACTGCAGAGTGGCACTCTACCAACTGAGCTAAATCACAACCAATAGTAGGTGTTTTTTACTATTCAGCCCTTATACTTTTATTTCATTCCTTGTCCTTCTTTGCTAGCTAAGACTTCCAGTATAATGTTTCAAAGTGATAAAGCAAATATTTTTATTTGGTTCAATTCTTCATCATTAAGAATGATGTTGTCTCTTGGTTTGGGTTTTTCCTTTTAGATACTCTATCAGATTTAAAGATGTGCTTTTCTATAATTAAGCTAATAGTTTTATCAGGATGGATGCCAAATTATACCAATTATTTTTCTATACCTCTTGAAAAGAGGGTAATTTTCCTCTTCTACTTGATTATCACAGTGGCTCATATTAATTGATTTTCTAATGCTAAACTAATCTTATAATTTTTAGATAAACCTAATAGATGGTAGGGCTGGGATTTGGCTCAGTTGGTAGAGCACTGTGCTGCAGTCTTTGAGTTCCTGAGTTCAATTCCCGGCACCACAAAAATGGGAGAAAGGCCTGGCAATCCACTCCCAAGGCAATCCCAAAACAGTTAGCCATTGAAAACCCTATGAGGGTCCCCATGAGTCAGATACCGACTTGACGGCACATAACAACAACAACAACAATAGATGATAATCTTATAGTTTTAAAATATTACTGGAATTGTTTTGCTCATAACTTGCATCTATATGAGTAAGATTGTACTATAATTTTCTGTATGTCCTTTTCAAATTTGACAGACAAGTGAATAAAGAAAATGTGTCCTATACATACAATGAGGCTAGGGTTTAGTTCAGTTGGTAGAGTGATGCTCTGCACTCTCTGAGGACGCAAGTTCATCCCCAGCACTACAAAAATGGAGAAGGATGTGGCAATTCACTCCTGAAAGCAATCCTGAAACAATCAGACACTGAAAACCCTACTTAGGTTGCTATGAATTGGATGTGAATCCACAGCACAGTAGAATATTGTTGTTGTTATTAGGTGCAGTCATCAAATCGGAGTCCAACTTATAGTGACCCTACATACAATAGGCGAAACAGTATTGTTAGTGCTTCTCTCCTATTCACAGAGTTTTCAATAGCTGATTGTTTTTTGGGGAGTGGGTTGCCAGGTCCTTCTCCCAAGCCTATACCACCTGTTGTTCCCACGCAGTCTCCCATTTAGTATTAACCATGCCCTACCCTGCTTAGCTTCTGAGATCTGCTGGGATCCAATGCCACACTGGTACAGCTGCAGGCTAATAGACTATTACTCAGCCTTAAAAAGAAAGAAATCTTGCCATACACAACAACACAGATAAGTGGGAGGGTATTATACTAAGTGAAATAAACCAGTCACAAGGCAAATGTCACATGATTCCACTTTTCTGAATTATCTAATTAAACTGGTAGAAACAAGTCAAACAGGGGCTTCCAAGGGATGAAGAGGAGGGAGGAGTTGCTGTTAAATGATGTAGAGTTTCAGTTATAAAGATGAATAAGGTCTAGAGATCGGCTGTACAACATTGTGTTTGTGGTTAACAATATTGTATTGTGGAATTAAATTTTTTTATCAAGATGAGTCTCTTGCTGTTGTCATACCACAAAGGAAAGCAACATTACAATAGCCTCCTAAAATATGTTGGGATGATATCTCTCACCTTTTTTTTTCTATTTAAGAATATGTATAAGATTTCAATTATTTCATTAATTTTATTATTAGTTTTATTAATACTATTTCATTACTTTTATTATTTTTATCAATTATGTTAGGAATAATTTACCTACAATAAAATTCATACATTTTAAATGCACAAGTAAATTACTTTTGCCCAATCCACACCATGTAACCATCATCCCAATCAAAATTATTATTGGGAGGATATTGTTGGGGAGATGTTAGTCAAAGGATCCAAAATTTTGATTAGATAGGAGAAATAAATTCATGAGATCTATTATACTACATGGTGATTCTAGTGAATAAATATTGTGTACTTGAAAACGACTCAAAGTAGATTTTCAGTAGTCTTACCACAAAAAAAAAATGGTAAGTATATGAGATAATGCTTATATTAATTTCCTTGACGTAGCCATTCCACAATGTTACCTATTTCATAGCATCGTGCTGTGTCCTATAAATATATACAATTTTATCTGTCAATTAAAATGAATAAGTACATAATCACTTTTTTCTTTTTGAAGAAAAGTATAGAACATTTTCATCTCACCAGAAAAGTCTCTTGTGTTTCTATGTAGTCAGTCTCCACCCCATCCGTGGACCCAGGAAAGCACTAATTTAATTTCTACTCTAGTATTTCATACAAATAGAATTGTGCAATGTACTCTCTTCTCCACCAGGCTCGTTTCTCTCAGCACCACATTGAAAAAGTTCTTTCTAGATCAATTATTTGCAGTAGGCTTTTGAAAAGGCCTGTCCCAGGTTAATAAGAAAATCCTCACTGAGAAATGGATGTTCAGGCCAAGGCCTGAAGCAGGGCTGTGCAAATGCCCCGAGCCAATGCTTGCCAGGCAGGCCCAGGAGAGGTGAGGAGGCTCCCTTGGCTGCAGCTGCGCAAGGCAGATGAGTCTGCATGGATCTGGGGACTGAGGACTGGGGCAGGTTGCTGGGGCAGAAAGGAGCCTTGAAAAATTGGGTTGTGGGATGGCACTTCTGACACATGCTATAATGGGATCATTCCGGCGCTGTGCTGAGGACAGGCTGCAGTGGGACCTGGGTCAGGAGTGCACCCCAGTGCCATTTTGTATTGATAGAAATGCAGGTTTTACCCATGTTGGGTATAAACACGTTCACCCTGATAAGATCTTGCTGGCAGCAGATAAGAGCACAAAAGAGAGAAAACAGCTCGCTCCAGCTTTCTTGTTCCACACAGGCTGCTGCAGATTGTTCTGAACTGAGCTCACCCATGACAGCACTGGCATGCGCTCCTCCAATACCCAACAGAGCTTCACCCAGTACTTTCTTATCTGATGGCAACCAATGAGACAATAGGGAGCAAAAATGAAACTACTGGATATTTATGACTCCATTGGAACCATCTTCTCTTGCAGGTTTCTTGAGCCAGTGCATGAGATTTAGTCAAAAGCATTTATCCCCCCGTTGTTATGCATCTCAGTAATTGAAAAAGAGTATTTTCCAAAGTGGAAATGACAGTGTCTGGTGAGAAGAGAATTTACCTAAAACTCATTCCTGATCACTAATGGTGTTTGGTATTGACATTTTAGAACATTCAGTGTCTTTTCATTTGTGTTTTGAATTCCTAAATCAACAGCAGAATTCACACTACAGTCCCAGCACAAACTTAGCTGGTGCTCTGTAAATATTTACTAAAGATTTCACTTCAAATACAGAGCACGCTCCACTGATCGCACACGGTAGAAACGGAACAAGTGTTGGAAATAGCTATGAAGGGGAGGTGCTACAGGGGCAGAGCTGTTGTCCACAGGCCGTTTTGCTTCGAGATGGGAGCTGATAAGGCATTCTTACAGTTAGATGAGAAGCAGGAAGTGTCAGCTACAAAGATGTTGTCCTCTGATTTCCTGGAACTTGGATTGAAAGAGAAGAGAGTGGAAATGACTTCCTGGGTCTGAAGCCTTCACAGTTGTCCAACCACAACTCTGTTGCAACCACGACAGTAGATACCCTAAGGCCCCATGATCCACCAACTTTTGAAAACTGCAGCAATTCACAGTGTTCTTCTCAAGAGAAACATTTTCTCACGTGGGTTTTCCTGTTTAAAGCAGAAAGGAACTCCCCAAAATACTTCTAAGCTACACTTTTTTCTATTTTCTAGTGGAAATTATAACCACAGGTTATCATGTTTTCTTTCCTGTGTTTGAAAACCACATGTGTTTCAGTGAAAACATTAAAGTGGGTAATGAAATGGAAGACTTTAAAACACAAGGTGTCTGTCGCTGGAAATGGAAATGTCTTACTTCCTGATGCTTCTACAGCAATAAATTCTAGTAAGTTGAACATGTAACTTTTAGCCAGTGTCAGCTGAATTCAAATCATGTTTCATTATCCAGAGTTTAAAAAAAAAAAAAAGACAGACATTTGTTGTTAGGTTATTTTAGACTTCATGGATTCTTCCCGTGGAAAAGAACAGTCTCTTCTCCATCATTTTGTCTTATGACTAAGGAAACTGAGGCCCAGAGAGACAATGTGACTTCCCAAGACCACGTGACTTGCCAACTGTGGGGACCTGATATGACAGCAGTCACAAATTCAAGGAGCTAAGATCCTGCAGTCTTTCAGCTTTCTGCCACACCAGGCTGCCTCTTCTTAAGACAGCAGAGAGCACCCAAACATTGAGAAAGGAAGGAAGATGGTGTATCCACTTAGAAATGTTGGTCTATTTCCTTTCAACTAATTCTCACCCATCGGGTAGGCAAATGGAAGCAGAGGAGTGTTGCACAACATGAAAAACCCCACCTAGGAGAGCAGGTACCAGACATGCCAGTGGGACACATCTATCATGAGGATGTGCTGTTGTCGAAGGTGATAAGGAAGGTCATGCTGCTTCTTCTAAGCTGAATCAAAACCCAAACAACTTCATATTTACCCATTTCTAAAAGCATGGCCTGAAAATTCCCTCCATGTCTATCTTCCTCAGACATACCAGACACTTCTAGGACCTTGGCCTAGGGCCCTGCTGGCCAATCCACTATAATAGAGCATAGGTCTCTCAGCTCCCACTGGTAAATGCCAGGGAGAAGCTGCATGCGCAGCCAGGTGACAAGATCAGTCAGTCAGGAGTTTGGCATCTGTTCCATCCTGGCCACAGGCACTTCCTCTGGCTGCCTCGTTACCCCATTCTGTACCCTTCTCTGCTCTTAGCACAGCCGGCTATTGGGGGAGAGGCCCCTCAGGAGGCTACTTCTTTAAAGATTCCTGTCCTAGCACCTGAGCCTGCATTTGGCAGTTGTAGAAACTTCCATCCTATGTCAGCGCATGATGAAAAGCCATGAAAGAGACTAATCTATGCACCATCATAGAAGCCCTGCCTCACAAGAGGGCCAGCATTGTTCCAGTCCCTTGGGAGATGAAGCCAACAGAGCAACAGTTTTGATGAGCAAAGAAAAAAAAATGTGAAAAAGCTGGAATACGGCAAAATGAATACATCCCAAAGAATATTTATCCCAACCTAATCAAGGCATCTCCTTCTACAGTTTAGGTTGTATCTCCTTCACTAAAAGAAATACAATTAAGTACCCCTGAACAATTTTGAACCCAATGTGACAGGTTCTTGTCATCCAATTTTTCTTTCAAATAATGTTGCCCAAGTTGGGATAAACTCTATTTTTGTTTTTAGTCTCTGAGACATTTACTCACTGACTATTATATGAAATTCAAACTTTACTGAATGCTGGGCTCTCTAGAACCAATTTATTATTATTATTCTTTGCTCTGTATAAGGCACAGTGCTGGGAAAGCAGCAGAGGAAATGCATAGAGACATAACACAAGCACAAACCTGGCAGTGGGGGAAGAGAGAGAAGCAAGAGGTGAGGGAGCTATGTAAAGGAGGAGGAGGCAGGATCACAGCAATGAGCATCAGAGAGCACTGGACACATCAGTTCATCTAATTCCTTCACCTATCAGATACACCTATCAGATATGGCCTGTAGCCATAGCCCTGTGGCATTCAATCCTGTCAGATCTCAGAAGCTAAGCAGGGTTGGGCCTGGTTAGTACTTGGATGGGAGACGGCCTGGGAACACCAGGTGCTGTAGGCTTGGGAGAAGAACCCGGCACCCCACTCCCAAAAATCAATCTGCCATTGAAAACCCTATGAACAGCAGAGAAGCACTTACAAAGTATTTCACCTGATATATGTAGTGTCTCTATGAGTCGGATACGGACTCAACAGCACCTAACAACAACATCAGATAAGAAAAAGGTCCAGAAAAATATCAATGACCTGTTTGAAGTCACACTGTCATTAAGTTTCACTTGTTGGTACCGTAAGTAGCAGAAAGAAGGAAGAATTAACATCTTTGCCACCTGATCTCCAGACACAGAATTCTGATGGCCTCCCTATTACCTGGGAACCAGTCTGCTTCTGGCTACATAAAAGGCGTTTATCAGTATAATGATATTATAGTCCAGTAGAAATTCTTTTCAGTGGAATTGGCACACAGAGGAAAGTGCACAAATTACCAATAGATGAACTTTCACGAAGTAAACATCCTTTGACCCCAGGTCAGGGAATAAATGGCACTTAATGCTGGTCCAGACCTCCTCCCGCCCATGTCCTCAAATGTAAATCTACTGACCTGACCAGAGAGCATGCATTAGTTTTACTTGCTCTTTAAACTTTATGTAAATGAAATCATACAGCATAGACTGTTTTGGACTGGACTTCTTTGCCTCAACATTATGCTTGCAAGATGGGTTCGTTGCTGCGTGGCTTCTGAGGATGGATGCAGCACAATTGTGGGATGTTCTTGAATTGCTTCTACTTTGGGGTGATTCTGAACACCGCTACGATGGCAATGTCCTTTAGCGCATGTATACACATTTCTGTGGTTTGTGTGCCCGTGACATGCCCGGGTCACTGCTTATGCTCATGTTTTGCTCTAGCAGATGTTGTGGAAATATTTTCCCAAAGTGGTGCTAATTTGCATGAGAATTCCACTTTCTTCACACCCTTCCCGTAACGCGCATAATAGATCTACTATGTCCAGGGAGTTAACAAAGCAGAGCATGGAATTTTTGGAATTTTCTCTCATAGCTAAGAAATAAGTGGAACGGTGGAAGGTTAGAACTGTGGAAGAGAGCTGCATTCTATCCCAATGCAATTGTGAGAAAAAGAGAAAGTGTGACTCTGCAAAAAATTAAGAGAATATAGAGAGGTTTGGGGGAAGCAAACACAGGCACAAGAGTTTTCTAAAACCTCTTTGAATGCTTTGCCACTCTGTGGAGCATGAAAAAGGCCATAAACTCAAGACTTAAAGACTTCAGTTCTTTCATAGTTTGATTCCCTTAGCTCAGGTTTTTATTATGTTCCTATGAAAAGTGGAAGCTTGGCAGCACAGCTGTAGGGGCTATGTGCAGTGCACCTTGCTGAGTTTATCCTTTTGAGTTAAGTTTTTAAGTCCTTTTAAGTCCTTGTGGCAGGTCATGTCATGTGATGTAAAGGTTCTCAAAGCACAGCCTTTGTGTCTGTTGCTTGGAAAGAAACTTTCTTATTGTAATTAAGATTTAATCCACATTTTTGCAGCCTCCCCACCCCTGAAATTCATGCAACAAGCAAACTTATTTCCTTACTGTGATAGTTCAGTATCGATCGCTTTCCTCTAGACCAAAAGCCTTTTCTTCTAGTTAAAAGCACATGATCCAATTAGTAAATAAGGAGTTGGTGCTTCTCTTTCACTGTGCAGTAGAAACTGCTTAATACAAGTCACAGTTAAAGAAAAAAGTTTAAGTCATTATGGGGAACTATAAGGGCAAATTTAAAGAGTATCATCATTCAGTCTTCGAGGTGTTTTTTTGTGGGAGAGGATTTTAACAGCAACAACCATGTGTGTCCTTCAGTAAAAATCAAAGTAGTTACTCCTATTCAGAGCAGCCAAAATATTCTAGTTATCTGCCAGAAAATCATATTTGCAGTTTCAAAAAAAAAAAGAAAATATCAACAAATCAAGTAAATACTAAATACATTACTTTAAAAGTGATATTGTGGACTAAACTGATAAATTTGGACTTCTGTCTCAAGACACATGATCTCAGCCATGACTAGGGGAAAATGCCAGTTTTAACAGTTATCTTCATATTTTGAGATTATCAGGGATTTAGATTTTCTTTTATATACATGCCTATAGTTTTTAAATTTTTATGATGAATAATCACTACTTTATAATCTGGCAACAAGTGAAAGTTACTTTAAAAACAATTCAAAAAATTATGCATAGATGAAATAACATAAGGTAATATACCTAAATGTTAACTATCTTTGGGTTATGGAATTATGGCTAATATATTTTCTCTTTTTATTTTTCTCTGACTTTTAGGTTACATGTGTATGCCTGTGTATGCAAAAAAAATTTTGTAGCAAAAATAGCAGACATTATTTTTCAAAATATGCATGTGGAATATGATCCCTATTTGTAGCCTCTGTGGTTGGGGCCAGAATTCTCTAGGTAGATCAGTGTGGGCACCAAATGAAGCCTATCTAGGTTCTGATCCCCCATCACTGACAATTACTACTTTTCTTCTATTCTCACAGTTGTGTAGCTGGAGAAAAAATGATAGAATATCTGATGTAGTCTAACATATCTTTTGTAAAACAAAAAATTGTCTTCCCTGTGTGTGTGTGTGTGTGTGTGTGTGTGTGTGTGTGTGTTAATAGCAAAATAAAACCATATACAGTATGTGATACGGGTGTATGGGGGAAACAGAGTGATGAGGAGAAAGTGTGGTATTTGCCCTTTCAAAAGAGATTGAGCAATGAAGTGATTTGCTCTGAGGTAGCATCCCTTTGCCGGGAGATACCCAAATCCTAGTGCAATCACACTAAGTCAACTTGTAGACTTGCAATCAAAAAATGTATAAATGGGATAGGAGATTCACCTTGACATCTTCCCACAAGAGTCACAGATTATTATTCAATATATTAATCCTTCCCGAGATTTCTCACTAAGCTGTGTGGCCATTCAAGCTTTTAGATTTCTTTTCCCCTGGTGGAAGACTATCACTAAGGTGTGGTCTACGTAGACTATCTAATAGATCTCTCTCTAATTTTGACAAAATTGGATAACAATTTGGGTCATATTTATTGTGCTTTATGTGTTCCCCTGGGTCCTTCAAATCCAGAAGAACTGTACCTATTCAGCCTTGAAAATACTGTATTGCTTTCAGGCTGATCCTACCCTTAGAATTCAGAAACACACGAGAAACTTACTGCGTTAACTTGTATCTACGTTAAAACATAGTTGAAAATGTAATCATTTGCTATTTAATTCAGACACTTATGTTGCCACTACAGTCCCCTGGGCATTGCAGTGATGACTTTAAAAAGTCAATTCCCGGGGGCTGGGATTTAGCTCAGTTGGTAGAGCGCTGCTCTACCCTCCCTGAGGTCCCGGTTTCGGTTCCTAGCACCACAAAAGCCAATTCCTACAGGATTTTTGAAGCCACAACTGAAACAAAATGCTGTTATGTTTTTATAATTCTCACACTTAAAAAAAATAAAAGAAAAGAAAAATTTTCATGCTCAATTTCATTCATTTACACTGTAATAATAATTGATAATAATTGATACTTAAGAAGAAATAATCTACCTTAAATGTTCTGCCATGTTAAGAATTATAGTTTATTTCATTTTCTATGGTTTTATTATTGAGTGAACATTGTGATATATTGTAATTTATGCACTGGCCATCTATACAAGTGTGAATTCTCTTGCCCTCAGAATATCTTACTAATTGGGATGTGCATAAATATACACAATTCTTTTACTGTTTCAAGAGTCAGGGTATAATTTTAATTCTTGTGTGATTTCTATATGTACAACAGCAACAATCACAGATTTGAAGCTTGGTTCCATAACCCATATCCCACCATTTATTGGCTGGATAAACTTGGGGAGTTATTAGTTTAATCTCTAAGACTCAACTATATTATCTATAAAATGAAGACAATATTACCCAGCTCAAGAGATTTGTCATAAGAATCAAATTAAATAATTGAAATAAAATGTTTAACTCCATGCTCTGACACATGTAATGTACAGTAAACATTGCCTAACTGTTGATCATCATAATCTCATTTTTAAATGAAGTAATATGTCCCTCTCCTACCTTGCGTAAGATTATAAAGTAGCTTAACGTCACTAGGTAAGCATATCTAATACATACGTCAAATAATGTTGTTTGGTAGGTGTCATCAAGTTGGGTCCGACTCATAGCAACCCTATGTACAACAGAACCAAACACTCCCTACTGGATGCTGTGTCAGTGCTTCTCTGTTATATATAGGGTTTTCGATGGCTGATTGTTTCTTGGGAGTGGGCTGCTGGGTCCTTCTCCCATTTCAAATAATAAAACTTCCAAAACTACATTAGGACCATTTTTCCTTCTTTTTTTTTTTTTTTTTTTCTCCCTCAGGTTAAGGTTTGCATTCACTTTTCATTGTTCCCCCTCAAGGCTTGCAAGAGTAAATACCAATCTCATTATCAATGGTAATAGAAGCCTGGCATGGGAGCACATGCCTGTAATCCCAGCACTTGGAAGGCAGAAGCAAGATGATGGAGAATTAAAGGCCACCCTGAGCTACACAGGGAGGTCAAGGCCAGCCTAGGTTACACAGTGAGACCTTGTCTCAAACAAAACAAAATAAAACAAAACACCAATAATCAAGGGTTATTTTCTCCCCAACAGGAAGGCCATTTTTTCCTTCTAGGTTTAAAGCTCTTTTTTGACAATAACAATGTTCTACAGTTGGGTTGAAAAGACAAAAAACAAGCACCTCCCTATTCCTTGGCCAAGCTGTGAATGTAAAATACCTGTTTTTATTTGTGCCTCTGTCACTTCTACCCATAGCTCCTAAGGTAATTTTGACATTTTCTGAATAAACTTATACTAGACGTCACATGTTACTAGAGCCTGTGGTTAAGGTAGATCATTGCCCTCTAATTCCGTGCAGATTCTTTGGGGGACTTAAGAGAGGTACTTTAAACACAATCTCTGCCCGACTTTGGGAAAATTGACAGCTAAGTGGCCAAATTCCTCATAAAATAGTCCAAACTATTTTATGTGGCTTTCTTCAGAAACAGAAATATCTTCGTTAAATAACACTGTACTGAAATTGTCTGTGTGTGTCATATTCTACTTCTCCCCAAATACCAACCTTCTCCAAATTGAGGCTCAACTAAGCATATTTTCTTCATACTTTCTATCCTAAACCCTCCTAACCTTAGAGATGGTTAATCACACAGAAGGTTGCACATGGTGGTTTCTATGGGAAATAGAGCAGCATCATCGTCAAATAGGTCCAAAAGAAAAGCAGAGTGATGTCTCAGGCTCTCTTCGAAATTCCAAGTTGGAGGAAAATGGGTTGCCTGGGAATCACTCATCCCTTAGCTCTCAGGTAACCATTGGACCCGCAGCAGGAACCGTATCTTCTCCACCTGCTGTGAAGAGAAGGAATCAACTGCCCTGTACTCTCTACTCAGCACCATTCCAGGAAACTTTAGGGCAGACACCGAAGCAGGAAAAGAAATGCACAACTGAAAGTTGGGGTGTTTTTAACACAATGAGTGGAACCTCACCACCCACACGTCCTCCTCTCACGGAAATGCCATTTCCTCTTCCAGGAAACAAAGGTGTGGAGAACTTCTGAGTAGCAGCTATGTGTATAAAATAATGAGTGTCTGACAGGCAACAGAAAATCCTTGCTACCTGGGGCAGGATAAGGCTGGCATTGAAGGATGCTGGGGTCACAAGGTCTAAAGGTTGTCATTCCACCCAACAAGTCCCAAGAACAGATTTGGAATGTTTCATTTTAAATAAAATTTTAAGGCAAAGCAATCATTTTTCTAAGCTAGGTGATGAATATTGTTTTAAAAGATCCATCCTTCAGATTAATGGACTTATTGTTGTAGAACTATATGGATATAAAATATTAGACTAGTATGGTTCTTTGGGGACTAGATATTCAACAGGGAGAGAAGCAGAAAGCCCGGGGCAATGCAGGCATTATTCCAAAGCCTTTGAGAGAGACACTCCATATGCCAGGGTCTGACTCCTTCCTCATGCTTATATTTTTCTTAACAGTGGGATCCTGCACAAGTTCTTGAATCTTTCCAAACTTCATTATTTTCATCTGTCAAATAGATATGATGACGACGATGACTACGGTGATGATACCTACTTCATAAAATTGTTGCTAAGATTAAATAATGTATCAAAAAGTGCTTTATCACAGTGCCTGGTACATGGGTTCTTAGTATGTAGCCAATATTATCATCATTTGAAATTTTTTGAAAGCCATTGTAACTCAGTGGTAGAACACTTGCCTAGGATGTGATTGACCTCTTGTTAGGTGTCATTAAGTCAGATCCAATTCACAGCAACCCTATGTACAACAGAATGAAACTCCTTCACACTGCCATGCCTGGCCCTATGTCAGTGTTTCTCTGCTATTCATACAGTTTTCAATTGTTGATTGATTTGGGTTTTGGGAGTGGGCATCCAGGTCCTTCTCCCATTTTTGCAGTGCTAGAGCTCAAACCCAGGGCCTCAGACAGCATAGAGCAGCACTCTTCCAACTGAGTAAAGCCCAGCCTCTACTTGATCTCTAGCACTGAAAAAAGAAAAGATAAAATAAAATAGGATACACACGTTTTCCTTGGGCCTCTATATGTATTTAACCTCCTTCTCATGTTGTCAGTGGAAATCCAAGACATGGAGAATAAAGAGTTTACTATGTCCTAGGCACAGCCCCCGTGGTCAGCTTGCCACTTCTTCTAAACCTAATAGGCTCCATTGAGTGTTGGCTGGAGAAAGAGCCGGGAGAGGGGATTTTGACCTGGGGAAGATTCTCTTTTGCAGTCACAGAGACAGGCTACAGTGGGGATTGGTCCTCTAGCTCTTCGCTTTGTATATGTAGATACATTTTTCTGGCAACTTTAATAGCCAACAGAGACCTACTATGTGCCAGGCTCTGGTGATGGCCCAATGAAGCAGCATCCTTACTTCTCTGAACTAGAATATTCCAAGTACAGTCCCTGTAGTGTAAGATCCTGGCCTGGGGATTAGTTCAATGCTGTTAGATGTTACAAATGGAAGGGAGGGATGGATAGATAGATGATAGATAGATAGATAGATATGTGTGTATACACATATATATGTGTGTGTTTGTGTCTCTGTGTGTGTGTGTGTGTGTGTGTGTGTATATATATATATATATATATATATATATATATCCTTTTATCCTTTGCTGGGTTCATATAGATTAAAGAGTCACTGAATCTGGCTTCCTGGCCTGGCCCTGAGTGATTTCATCAAGTCATCAAACACTTCTAGTCCTCAGTGTTGCATTTGTAAACTAAAAGTTTGGAACCGGCAGTATTCTGAGGCCCTTTAAAGCTGCCATTCTACAGCTCCATGATCAGAAGGCTGCTAATTCAAGGTCTGGCTTTTATTTTATTTTATTTTTTATTTTTTTTATTTTTGTACCTTCTTAATCTGAAGAAAATGGAGTAGGAGGAGGAGGGAGAAGAAGAGAGGAAGAGGAAAAAAGAAAAAAGAATTACTATTTATATTTTCAGACTAATCTGTTCTTAGTACACCACAACCAAAGCCTTAACCAAATATATTTTAATCGGTTAGCATCACTATGAAAAGGAAGTTGTTCTATAATACTGTTGGTAACCAGACAAATGAAAAATTAATTCTGTCAGATATAGGAAAAACCACCCCAATTATCCCCACTTTGATCATCATTAATATTACCAACAATCCTAAAAAGTTCTGAAGTGACAAGGGCACTGGAATGACATTATGTCGCAGCTTCAAAGACGATTAGACCTAAAGCAGCTCAACTTCGGAAATCGAGCCTAAAAAGACAAGGTGTGGATCCAGAAAAGCAAAATAGTTGGCAAAAACCTCATCTAGAAACCACTGCCCCCAGGACAGTTGTAGCCAGACACCCTCGCTGGGTAGTTTTTAAAAGAACCACGTTCACAAGTCCTTTCTAATGTTCTTTCTATGGAATGACCTTGGCCCTTCCCACGGGAAGCTCACTGCCGGTTCTCAGATTGGCGACAAGAGACGACATGTGTTCTCGCGCCCCTTTTCCTGGCACTCAGATGGCAGCGGAGGCTGCGCGCCTCTGCGCCGAGCTCCCTGCAGCCTCGCCGCCCGCCGGCGGGGTCCCACGCGAGCCTCCCGCAGCCTCCGGGTCCCAGTCACTGCGGAGCGACAAGTGACCAGTGAGGAGCGAGCATGGGGGGCGAGGCCAGCCTCTGCGGGAGGACGGCAGAAGGTGATCGGCGGGCGCGCACGGTGCGCGGCTGAGCTCGCGCTCCTGAGCCGGGGGCCCGGGTCCCCTGCGCCCGCCGGCTGCAGCGGGGAGAGGGACGAGCGCCCTCTGGCCGGCGTCGCCCGCCAGGCGCACCCAGCGCCCGCCCGGCCCGCGTCCGTCCCCGCGCCGAGGCAGCAGCGGCCGCACCGCGTTCGGACAGCGGCCTCGTCACCAGGTAAGGGGAGGGCGCGCGCTGGGAGCCAGGACCCGGCGGGAAGGGCCACCCGGAGGTCCCTCGGCGCTGCCCCTGGAAGGGGCGAGGGCTATCGCAGGGAGAACAAACCGAAAAGGAACTCGAGCCAAAGCAAACTTTGGGGCTCCCCCCTCCCCGCACCCTGGTTTCTGGTGAGCGGGCGACCTTGGCCGGGCGAAGCCTGCTGCTCGGGGTTGGGGAGCACCTGCTCTTTCCTTCTCTTTGTCCCCATTGTCTGAGCTAAGGAGGGCTGGGAGAAGGGACCAGAGGAGAAAGTTGGTGCCTTCTTGGCCAAAATGTTTGCATATTTTTGTGAAGAAAGGTGTTTTCTGGAGGTGGCAACCCGTCCCAGAAGAATACCCCGTGCCCTGGGAATCTGCTGACAAGGTTCCCAACACGGACTCTTCTAAACAAATCAAGTTCCTTTTCAAGGGCCTGGGGTAGGGCAGGAGCCGCTTTGATATATTAAAGAAAGAAAGAAACAAAGAAAAAGTCGAAGTGCTCAGCCCTGTAACCATGAGTGACATTGCTTTCCAGCTACGGGGGCCACATGTTAAAGTAAGATCTGTTCCTAAAATCTCTTTATGGTACTGGAATTTTAAGAGCCACAATTACCAATGTGATAGTGCCTGGTGCAGATAGGGCACCCTCCATGGGTATGGGGGCGGCTGGGAGGGTCCAAAAACTGGAGGAACCAGGAGATTGCGGTCATCTCTGCAAGGAGAGTGCACAGAGCTGCCTTGTCCTCTGGGCTGGACATGATGCTAATGAGCAGTTATTCAATAATGGGACAAGCAGGGGGCCACTGAAGTGCAGAGAGCAAGACTGCTCTCTGCCTGTCATGGAGTAGGTAGGGGTGTACTATCTGTGCCCTATAACATGTCCTTCCAGCTGCAGATGCCCTTTGAGAGCACATACCAAGCCTGCGGTATTGTTTTTATGAACCTCCTATGACGTCTGTAGGGTCAGCCTGTGTGTTCGCACAACTCTACCTCCTGTGTCCCTTTCATTTAAGACAGTCTAAAGCATCAGGATTCAGGGGGCTCAGGGAGAAAAGTAAGGAGGCCCGCAGCTCCACTCAGCTGTTCTATCCCTTGCTTTATCGCCCTAGAAGCCGTGTCTGTCACTGACCCCTTCTTGGCTGGGCATGTTTGATAGACCCTAAGGTCCTGGGTCCCCCAAACTTCTGAATCACCATCTTTAGTTTTTTCTCCTGACTTATCTTTGGTTACGTGTAAAGATGGCAGGCTCACTGAGGATGCCTCATCTCTAAAAAATGCTGTGTCTCATGGGAAGAAGGGCGACATTTACTAATTTGGCTGCAAATTACTTTTGAAGTTTATGCACAGCTGCCCAAAATCAGTCAGAGATGAGTGCCATTGTTTGATGCAGGTGTCTACCACAGAAAGATCTTGTTAGTCTTTCTTTTGCTGAATGAATGTATGTATATATTTGAAGACATGGCATGGGACAATCTGAAACCTGCAAAGCTCCTATAAGTTAGGGATTCAATCTAAACTAAGTATCTTTGTGTTCTTGCCTCTTGCCAACTTTTATTTCCGATTTCAAGTATAACCTGTTTGGCAACAGCAGCTTTTGTTTTCGATGTCCTGTGTCTTCATTTCTTTGGCAGTTTTAAAATGTAAAATTCCAGGGACGATTCTGGCTTCCACCTGCTTTGTCATATTCATTTCCGATATGGTCTTGAGCTATGGTGGCTCAGAATGGCAGTGGCTCTTAGGCAAACTTCGATACCCGCTCTCTTAGCAGCTCCACCTTCTACGGCAGAACCTCCTTACTGAGTCTCTGTGTAGCTACACAGGAGAACTATGACAACTTTGGTTCCTCCTGCTGTCTAATTTCTTTTTCAGGGATTATAGAGATGTTATTCGTTTATTCACACCTGGACTCTTCCTAGAGTCTCAGATCCTTTTCAACACTAATGTCCTATTTCTCTTGCTCACAGCCAGCATTGGAGGCCCTCTGAAATAGCCCATTTGTTTTTTGGTCATTTCTTAAAGGTTCTTCATTCTCTGGTAACACATTTGCTGCCCTTGCCAGTTTAAAAAAAACTAAATTCTTCTGTATAATGAATTCCCTGTGGACTGGGCCCAGGGTTTTCTTTCAGGAATGTGACCTTATAATACAAGTCTGCAACTTCAGGGAATCTAGAGTAAACCTTCACACACAAGTCTCTTTTCCTTCTCCTCCTCCTCCTCCGCCTCCTCCTCTTCCTCTTGCCTCTCTCTCTCCCTCTCCATTCTCCTCTTCTTTTTCCTTTCCGCAGTGTCTCCCTGTGTAACCTGGACTGACTTTGAACTTGTGATCTTCCTGCCTCCACCTTGCAAGTGCTGGGACCAAAGGCATGCACCACCATATCCAGCTACAAATCTCTCCTTCTAATGCAGTTTTGGGGTTGGGGTTTAGCTCAGTTGGTAGATTGCTACTCTGCACTCTCTGAGGACCTGGGTTTGATTCTCAACCCTGCAAAAATGGGAGAATCCACTTCCGAAGCAATCCCAAACAATCAGCTATTGAAAACCCTATGAGGGTCACTATGAGTCTAACAACAACAACAAATGCAGCTTTTAATTACAGCATAATTGCCTTTCTTTAAAATGGGAATTAGAATTAATACTTCCTGTTTTAAATGTATTTAATGTTTTGAGTTACTGATTATGCCTTCCTCTGAAAATGTTGCTTATTGTTGTTGTTAGGTGCCCTCGAGTCAGTATCTGACTCATAGCGACCCTCATAGGGTTTTCAATGGCTGACTGTTTCGGGATTGCCTTGGGAGTGGATTGCCAAGTCCTTCTACCATTTCTGTGGTGCTGGGAATTGAACTCATGACCTCAGAGACTGCAGTGCAGCATTCTATCAACTGAGCTAAATCCCAGCCCCAATGTTGCTTATATATTAATTTAATATGGTGGTTTGTTAACACTTGTATTTAATTTCAGGTGATTTCCTTTTCATAGGGTTAAAATGACTTATTATTATATGATGAAAAAATCCCAGTGACAAATACGCATAATGTGAGAAATATATATATATATGTATATATATATATGCCCTAAATTAAGCCTATAATTAAAAGTAGATTAGTCTTGTGGTGAACTAGATGGGTTAAACTCATTCTTTCTATTCCTATTCATTATTTAAAAACTTGAAACATCTCCTTTCTATCCAGCATGTATCCATCTTAGCTTTGTCATACCTGGTGTAGCTGTTAAGGCAGAAATCATGAGAAATGTAAAGAAAAATATGACATGAAACTTAGAAAGTGAATTAAAACATGATCCTTTGCAATGATGGACACATCTTCCATTATTTGAGCATATCAATCATTTATATATTGTCCTGTGATGATTGCTGTGTCATCTAAACATATTCTTGGGGAAAAACTGAGAATTCAAGATTTCAGAAATTAGGAATAGCTCATCTAAGCCCAGAGTCAAAGATTTGTGCTCTGGGAATAAGTTGGAAAATATTTAAAGTTCTTACTTTGGCAGTTTATTCTTCTACAGGTTGCTGTAGGTTGATGTTAACTTTTGAATTAAGCTAATAATATCAATGATAGTATCAGAGCAAGCAAAAGCAATGAAGTATGACTTTATTAAGTCATTGTTACTCATGATTTATATGCTAGATATTATACTTGGAATTTTATTTATATCTGATGAATTACTGCCATATTTAGTCTTCATAAACCTTTAAGTTAGATATTATTATTCTCATTTTTCAGATGGGGAAACTGAGGCTTAGAGGGCTAAGTCACTTGCCTAGGTTTTACAACATGTAAGACATAGTATCTGGTGTGTCTGACAATTAAGCACTTATTACACATTACAGTGCCAGATGACCTATTAACTAAAATTTTATTGTGCTAAAATGCACATAAACATAAAATTTACCATCTTAACCATTTTTACGTGTAAAGTTCAGTGGCATTAAGCACCTTTACATTGCTGTCCAACCATCACCATGACAGACCTCTTTTCATCTTGCAAAACTGAAACTCTGTACCCATGAAGCACTTAACTCTTCATTCCCCACTTCTCCCAGACCCTGGTAACCACTGTTCTACTATCTGTCTCTGAATCTGACAGTTCTTGGTCCCTTATATAAGTGGCATCATGCAATACGTGTCCTTTTGTGACTGGATTACTTCACTTAGCCTAATGTTCTCAAGGTTCATCCAGTTATAGCATGCGTCAAAAATTCCTTCTTTTTAAAGGCTGAACATTCCATTGCACGTCTATACCACGTTTTGCTTATCCACTCAATTGTTGAGGGCTACATGGGTTGTTTCCACCACCTTTTGACTGTTGCAAATAGTGCTGGCACACAGATGGATGTACAGATATCTGTTTGAGGTCCTGCTGAGAGTTCTTTTGAGTATATATCCAGAAGTAGAATTGCTGGATCATATAATAATTTTATGTTTAGTTTTTGGGGGACCCACCATCCTGTTCCCCACAGTAGCTGGACCATTTTACATCCCCACAAATGGCGCATCAGTGTTGTAATCACTCCATATCCTTTCCAACCCATGTTATTTTCCATCTTTTTTACTATAGCCATCCTAATAGGTGTGAAGTGCTAATGGATTACCTTTCAACCAATTCATTTGATGGATGCCTGATGTCAGGGATCTATGGAGCTGGAACTGCGGCTGATGCTGCTCTTGAATTCATTGCTTCATCATAGCTGATCTTGCTTTGAGGTATCTTTTACTGCCGCAGAATCACTGGAGGAACGACTGTTCATATAGCCCTTGACAAGCTAGGGAGGCCTTGGAGAGAAGGGGTCCCTGAAAAATAAACCAGAATCGCCATTGTTAGAGTTGTCTGTCTCTGTGAAGGACCTTATGATTCAGAAATGGATAGTCATCAAGAATGAAGTGACATGGCATTGGTATTAATAGCTCTGCATGTGTGGGGCAGAAGCTTACAGAAGATCAGTTACAGGGATGAATATCTTCTGTATGTGAATATGCAGCTATATTATATACCGTGTTTGTTTATTTTCTGTCTCTTGCTTACTCTAACAACTCCACAAAGGCTGATATTTTGTCCCAAGCTGGGTCCCCAGTCACTACAACAGGGCCTGACACATATCAGCTTCCCAATAAACACGTGCAAAATGATCGCATACATATTACAGTAGGGACAAGCATGGTACTACAGGGCCACTTCAACCTGGGGTGCCTGCAAAGGTGACCCAGAGGTGTCAGTGATGGCTCAGATGACACGTGAAGGGTATGAGGCCGGTATTATAGGCACCATCAGACCAGGTCATGGCATTTCTCTTGAAAGTATCTTTATGTGTTATACCTTTTCCAAGTCACATGTAATTCATTTACTCTTGCTCTTTCTGTGTGGCTGGGGAGTCACAGCTGCTGGTTACTGGAGCTCAATAAAGGTATTTTAATCCCATTATTTCCTCCCAGGTAAGCTTGCCTGAGGGCACTGAGTAAGTTTCCTATTTCTTTTTTGTCTTTCCCTCCTGGAACAGAGCTCAGGCTACAATTGAGGAAGCTCATGAAGCCTCCTCCACAGCCAGGGAATATATTCAATTTTCTCCCAGTCACCAATGTGAGGGCTTCCAAGCAAAAATTTCACACTTCCAGGGCCTCATCATTAGTATGAAGAGCCTTCAACAATCCAATTATTTCTCCACACCCTAAGGTGAGTTTTAGGGGAATCTGCCAGAAAAGAGATTTGGGAGACCAAGTCCATGGAAACCTTTGGCAGGTTCCCTCCTATTTGCCCAGCGCCTGCAGAAATATCTGTCCTCCCCACTGGCCAGGTTCTCTCCATCCACCTCATTGCTCATCAGTTCCCTTGCAATAATCCAGGACATTGGCAATTGGCACCAAGGTGAATCTAAATTAGATTATCCATTTTAGGGACTGAAGAGAGGATATGGAGTCTTGTATTTTCATTCACCAGACTTGGCCCGGCCCCACTGTGATTACATCAGTCTTTCAGAGATGTCCAGCGTGAAAGAGACAGAAAAGTCACAGAAGTAGGTGGTTCACAAAGTTCTGATCCCAGTTCTGCAATATAGACCATAGAATGAGTTGGAGTAGGGAGTCTCTAGGATTCCTCCTGATCCTAGTATTGTCTAGCTGTTTCTCAGGTATCCATTTGGTATTCACATATTCCAGTCAGACCAGGATTTCATCTGGGCAGCTGGGGTGGTAGAGAAGAAGATAAGTTTCAAGGATCCTGAGCTGTGGTTAACCCCTTCCACTGTAACTATTGATAGCCTGTATGGATTATGGAGTGGAACCATTAGTGGCAAGTGTAACCCTTCACCACTAAACTGAAATGCAGTCATGCAAGCATGGAAGTCATTCCAAACATGGAAGTCATTCAACTGCAAGTAGTTTTGATCTCACAGACTAAAATTTAACACCATAACAAGAATGATAACAAGGTATTGTTTCTTTAGTGTTGGGGTAATGAGAATACAAGGAATGTTATAATAACCCAGTGTCTCCAAAAAACACAACTGGATTTCAATAGACTTTGTTTCTGAAAGAAAAGACAATGATTAATAGACAAGTGGAAGATTCTCTAAGAATGGAAAGTCTTTTCATTCTTCTACATTTGTCATTCAAAAACTAAAAGAAATTACCATACATTTTTATCTTGGACATATTCAAGTGCTGTAGTTGTTAGGTGCTGATGAGCTGGGTTTGACTCATAGCAACGCTCATAGGGTTTTTGATGGCTGATTGTTTAGAGAGTAGGCTGCCATGTTCATCTCCCATTTTCACAGTACTGGGGCATCAAACCTAGGGCCTCAGAGAGTGCAGAACAGCACTCTACCAACTAAGCTAAACCCCAGCCTATTCAGGCAATACAGAGGGGAATATTAATAGTAGCCATAAATTAACTCCTTCATAAGAAGAACTTGAACTATTCTACCCCTTAAGTACAACTAAGCCACTCTTAGAAAATTAATGAAAAACGTTTTAAGTTGATGAAAATAATTCAGTGAGAAATAACCTGTAGCATTCCAAGTTTTGAAGCAAAGGTAGCTGAAGTTATTTTGCAAAGGCACAGCACAAGGTCCTTTAGCCTCCCTCCCTCCATTCCAGAAAGAACAAGGATCTTACTTCTGAGATCTTTCCTAGCTCCTGGGCACTGCGAGTTGTTAGTATTTATAGAACACTTGAGATCTGTGACTAGAAGTGCTTTGAGAAAGTACAGCATCTGAACAGGAGGAGAAGAGCTTCTTGTTACTTGCTAGAGTGAAATAAATGTAACTTATTTCACCAAAAAATGGCTACTATTGCTGAGCATAAATTAGCACATCATTTTATAAGTTAATGAAGTAAAATTTATCCATTAACAGTTTCTCATAATTACAGCTGACAGACAGAACTGTCAACACACAGCATCATATCTGAATTTTATTACTCCAATAGAGATGAAAGGCAGAAAGCAAATCCCTTCTCTTCAGGTAGCAGACTTAGGAAATTTAGAACAGAGAGAATATACGTTTATGGAAATATATAAAATCAATTTTATCCTAGAAAAATGTTATAGATATCCACTTGTGGGAAAAAACTCTAGACCTCTAAATCTAAATCTCTAGATCTCTAGGTCTAAATCTCTACACATGGAGAGAGATCTGTCAAGTATGGGTCTATTGTAAGACACTTAGCCATACAGCTAAGAAGGCAAAGAATAAAAAACCATGAAACATTTTGCAAGTTCAATAAGTGAAACACACCTTTGTTTGCTCATTTGTCCACCAACAGGAAAATTCAGTCTGAATTCCAGGGGATTTTAATCCACGTGCCATGCACATTTTCCCAGTCTTGCAAGATAGAATCAGGGGATTACATTTTCTAAGAACGCTTTTCTAAAAACTTTAAGCCCTAATCAGTTAAGTGTGACAGAAGCTTGAAATGGGATTTGGTATCAAATAATTAAGAATGAAATACAAGTTGATATATATTGACAATGACCCAATGTTATTGCCCTGAAATTGTCAGAGGTACGGTTTTTTATTCAACTGACATGGGTTTATTTGATCCTGAGTAACACTTTGGATATTAATCTCTGTGGACTAAACTGTGCCCAAATTTAGTGGCTTAAAATACCACCACGTTATTTCCTCATGATGCTGTGGGTCAGGAACTCCTGCTGGCTTTGGCTTTGTGGTTCTGCTCTTCACAGCACCCCTGGGTAGCCCTGGTGGGGTTGCAGCTGGAGGCTGAGACTCCCCCACTTCCTCCTCCTCACCATGTGACTACCTTGGCCTTCTTCACATACTGATTCAGTCCTAAAAGTGAAGGCACAAGAGCAAAAGCTCAAGTCTGTTAAAGTCTTAACCAAGGAAGTTACCCAGTGTCATTTCTGCTGAGGTCTGTTGATCAAAAGAAGTCACAAGCTTGGCAGGACCCAGGGAAGGGCAGTGCAGAGTGGTAATGTAGAAGAGCAGGGGGATAGGACAGGCTGTGACAGTGGTCTTTGGAAGCACATCTAGCACAAACATTTAGGCTTTTATGATGACACCATTTCATAAAGATGACTTCATTTATTTCTGGAGATTGAACGTCTCGTTTCACTCATTATATAGTTGGCCATAGGGCTCTGCTAAAACAAAACTCCGATCCATCACCACTCTCCATTTTACAACTTTTTGGTTGCTCCATTATCACCTGTCTGCCACGTGCCCTCAGCTTGTCATGCTACGGGGGTCTGTGTACTGCTGTGATGCTGAAAACTATGCCAGCAGGGCCACTCATAGAGGACAGGTTTCAGCTGAGCTTCCAGACTAAGACAAACTAGGGAGGAGGACCTGGTAGCCCACTCCCAAAACAATTAGCCATTGAAAACACTGTGAATAACAGAGAAGCACTGTCAAATACAGCACCAGAAAATGAGGCCCCCAGGCTGGAAGGCATTCAAGGGATGATGGGGGAAGAATTGCTGCCTCAAAGTAGAGTCCACCTTAATGATGAGCATGGAGTAAAGCCCCTGGAACCTCCTTCTGCTGATGTGGCGCAACTCAAAATGAGAAGAAACATAGTGTCTGCAACATTGGGCTTAAACATAAAAAGACTGTATGCATGGCACAGTGTTGGGTAGTGTTTTCTTATATTGTACATAGGGTCACTTTGAGTCAGACCCAATTCAATGGCACCCAACAACAACCTTTGTTGTTGTTGTTAGGTGCCGTCGAGTCGGTATCCGACACATAGCGACCCTCATAGGATTTTCAATGGTTGACTGTTTCGGGATTGCCTTGGGAGTGGATTGCCAGGCCCTTCTCCCATTTTTGCAGTGCTGGGAATTGAACTCGGGACCTTAGAGACTGCAGCACAGTGCTCTACCAACTGAGCTAAATCCTAGCCCCTGTAAAATAGAACCCAGACCTTTCACAAGGCTTTCCAGATCCTTCCTAGTCTTTCCTCTACCTACCAGGTGCATTCTCCAACGACTTGGCACCTTGAGTGCTTTGTAATTCTCCAAGTGCCACCTGCATTAGCACAACACCACACTAGACCACAGACCAAGAATGCACTTCCTTCCACTCGGTCACTTTGCTAACCCTTCAGATGTCATTTCCTGTGAGAAGCTGCTCCTCAGGCTCCATCAAGGTTCCCCTCCTCCATGTACACATAGGTATCTAAGCTTCAACGGCAGTCCTTCATTCTGTCCAGCCATGTGATGGGCTCGGTCTGTGTCTTCGGTCCAGTCCCACCTTTAGCAGAATCCCACACATAACAAGTGCTCAGCAAATATGTACTATCAGTTTAGTCTAGGCAAATGACAGATCTGTGGAGTGCCTGGGGGAAGGACCAGAAAACCCCACACAGGAAGAAGCCGTGTGTGATGAAGAGGAGAGTCAGAGCTGTGGAGGGATTGTAGCAGGATGGAGTCAAACTGGGCTTGAAACAAGGAGAGCATCAAGTAAGAAAGCTGCAGGTAAAAATGAGAGGCATGGAACAAAGTTAGAAAGTAGAACAGAGCGTCCAATTCACCATGAGAGGTGCCAAGGCGAGGGTCACAGTGAAGGGCTCAGAGAGAAGCAGCAGTGAGAAGACTGACATCAGAGTGGATTGACATCAGAGCTGACCATGAGTGGGACACAGGAGGGGACACCTAGTGTGGCACTCCTGACTCAGAGGAAAAAGGCAGGATGCTCTGAAACCCTAGACATCACATATTCTACTTAATTGAGGAGCTTTGCTATTGGGCCAACTTCATTGGATAACTTTAAAGTGAAACTATATCTAGTTGACAATGTACAGTACATTGTCTTATCAGCGAGCCCATGAGGGGACAGGAGAGGTGGAACATACCTTAAAAGACAACTTAGCCATCTTTTGACAAAATAACTGTGAAGAAAGTGATAAGTGTGAAAAAATATTTTTCTGCCAAATATTCAAAGGAGAAAACATGATCATCCTTCTGATTCTGCATATACACTTGTTATGTTGTTGTTAGGTGCCCTGAGGGTGAGTCTGACTATAGTGACCCTGTGTCACAACAGAACAAAACACTGCCAACACTGTGCCATGCCTGGCATTATGTCAGTGCTTCTCTGCTATTCATGAGGTTTTCAATGGCTGATTGTTTGGGGAGTGGGCTGCTGGGTCCTTCTCCCAAGCCTACAGCCCCCAGGCAGTCTTCCATCCAAGTACTAGCCAGGCCCAACCTTGCTTGGCTTCTGAGATCAGATGCCAGTGTAGTATGGCTGCAGACACACTAATTATAGCTAACACATATTGAGCTGTCTCCATCTGCCAGCCACTGTTCTCATCACTTTACATGCATTGATCCATCCAGTCCTCTAAGGTTGGTCCTATTGTTATCTCCATTTCACAGATAGAGAAACTGGAGTTAAAAAGCTTGTTCAAAATCATAGAGCTAGAATTTGAACACAGGCTTGTTCAAAATCATAGAGCTAGAATTTGATGTGTATTTTGTTTTAAACTATTTTTTACTAATGCATATTAATGACACAGAATAATGGGTTTCATTGTGATAGTGTGTGTGTGTATACACTTTGTGTGTATTGTACTTTGATCATCTTATCCCCCCATTACCCTCTCCTGTCCTCCTCCACCACCCACTGTTCCCCTTTATCTTTTCAAGCCTATTCCATCTTAAACCTAGATTTCACATATGAGAGAAAAGAGATGGCATTTGTCTTTCTGAGTTTGGCTTATTTTGCCTAACACAATGATCTCCACTTCCATCTATTTTCCTGCAAATGACATGATTTTGTTAACCTTTATGGTTGAATTAAATTGTATTGTGTGTATATACCACATTTTCTTTATGTATTTATCTACTGATGGGCACCTATGCTGATTCCATAACTTGGCCATTGTGAATAGTGCCATGATAAACATGGGTGTGTGGGTGTCTTTATTATATGCTGACTTCATTTCCTTTTGATAAATACTCAGGAATAATATAGCTGGATCAGATGGTAATTCTATGTTTAGTTTTTTGAGGAACCTCCAAACCGATGTCCATAGTGGCCAGGCTAGTTTGCATTTCCACCAGCAGTGAAAATCCCTGCATCCTTGTCAACATTTATTAGTTTCTGTATTCTTGATCATAACCATTCTGACTGGGTTGAAATGGAATCTCAGTGTCGTTTTGACTTGCATTTCCCTGATGGCTAAACATGTTAAACATTTTTTCATGAATTTGTTGGTCATTAGTACTTCTTCCTTTGAGAAGTTCTTGCTCAGTTCATTTGCCTATCTATTGACATGATTATTAGTTCTTTTGGTCTTCAGTTTTTTTGAGTTCTTTATATATTCAGTATATTAATCTCCTGTCAGATGAATAGCTGGCAATGAGTTTTTCCCGTTTTGTAGGCTGTCTCTTCACTCTCTCAATTTTTCCCTTTATTGTACAGCTGTTCTTGTTGGGTGCCATCAAGTCGGTATCCAACTCATAGCGACCCTCTGTACAACAGGGGAAACACTATCGTCAGTGCTTCTCTGCTGTTCATAGGGTTTTCAATGGCTGATTGATTTGTGGGAGGGGGTTGCCAGGTCCTTCTCCCAAGCCTACAGCTTCTGGTGTTCCCAGGTGGTCTCCCATCCAGGTACTAACCAGGCCCGACCCTGCTTAGCTTCCGAGATCTGAAGGGATCGGATGCCACAGGGCTACCGCTGCAGGCTATTGTAGAGTTTTTTAATTTGATTCAATCCCATTTATATGTTCTTGCTGTAACTTTCTGAGTAATTGGAGTCCTACTAGAATATTGTAGGCTATGCCGATACCTCCAAGTATTGCTCCTAGGTTTTCCTCTAATAGTTTCAAAGTTTCAGATCTTACATTAAGGTCTCTGATCCACTTTGAGTTGAGTTTTGTACAGTTTGAGAGACAGGGCTTTAGTTTCAGTCTATGTTGGATATCCAGTTTTCCCAGCATCATTTGTTAAAGAGATTGTCTTTTCTCCAATGTATGTTTTTAGCATTAGTCAAGAATTAGACGGCTGTGACTCTGTGGGTTTATTTTTGGTTCCTCTATTCTATACTATTGGTCTATGTGCCTTTTTAATGCTGATATCATGCAGTTTTTGTTAGTATGGCTCTAGAGTATATTCTAAAATCAAGTATTGTGATATCTCTAGCATTGCTATTTGTGCTCAGAATTGCTTGGGATATTCAGGGTCTTTGTGCTTTCCTATGAATTTTAGGATTTTTTAATAGCTCTGTGAAGAACATCATTGTTATTTTGATGGAGGTTGCATTGAATTGTAGATTGCTTTTGGTAATATGGCCACCTTAACAATATTAGTTCTGTCAATCCATGAACATGGAAAGGCTTTCCATCTTCCAGGGACTTCAATTTCTTTGCCATTTTATAATTTCCATTGTAGAGATGTTTCCACTCCTTGGTTAGGTTTATTCCTAGAGTTTATTTCTTTTCCTTTCTTTTATTTTTTTTGTTTGTTTTTATGTTACTGTAAATGAGATTGTTTTCCTGATTTCTTTCTCAGTGATTTCATTATTATATAGGAAAACTCTTGATTTTCGTATACTGATTTTGTATACTGGTACTTTGTTGAATTTGTTTATCAGATCTACTACTCTTCTGGTGGGAGTCTTTAGGGTCTTCTACATATAGGATCGCCGGGTGTGGTGGTGCACACCGGTGAACACAGAGGCTGAGGCAGGAGGATCACGAGTTCGAGGTCAGCTTGGGCAGCACATCTGCCTGCAGCTGTAGCCCTGTGGCATCCGATCCCTTCAGATCTCAGAAGCTAAGCAGGGTCAGGCCTGGTTAGTACCTGGATGGGAGACCGCCTGGGAACACCAGAAGCTGTAGGCTTGGGAGAAGGACCTGGCAACCCCCTCCCAAAAATCAATCTGCCATTGAAAACCCTATGAACAGCAGAGAAGCACTGACAGTAGTGTTTCCCCTGTTGCACAGAGGGTCACTATGAGTCGGATACCGACTTGACGGCACCTAACAACAACAACAACATATAGGATCATATCATCTGCAAAGAGGGATAATTTGACTTCTTCCTTTCCTCTTCCTATCCCTTTATTTCTCTTTCCCTATAGGTCTGGCTAAGATTTCAAATAATATTGAATAAGAGTAGAGAGAGTAATGACACATGTTCTTACAACTCTACTTAGCTAAGGCTGAATTGGGCAGTATACTGTATCTACTGCCTCATTTTTAAAAATACTACTCAACATTGATATTAGTTCCAAGAAGTGAGTTTTGAGACTTTCTTCCCTCCTTAAATTTGAGTTACTATTTGGAAGATATTTCCTTGTTTTTCTGCCCAAAATATTAGTCATTTTAGTAGCAGAGAAAATACTCCCTCCAGTTTAGCTTCCTCATCAAGCCAGGAGCTTTGCTTAGACCTAGACTGCTTTTCTGTATCCTTCTCCAAGCATCTCAACCCAAGCATCAGAAAATGCCTCTGGGTGGTTAGAGATGCTTTGAAAGTGCTCCAAAAATGCACAGAACTCTCAAAGTGTTTGTCTACAATTTTATAAATTAAAAATATGTATTTTAACAAAAGGGTAAGGGGGCACCTATATGAATAATGTACATCAAAATGCATATATGGAAATGCCACAATGAAAAGAATGTCAGAATGAATCACATTAAGGTGTACATTAAAAATTTCCAATAAAAAATATATATGTATTTTAAATAAATTTGAAAATATACTTTAGAATCTTAATCCATTCTTCTGGAATTTTATTCAACTGTCAAACTCTCATTGATTTCTTCTTGTCCTTTCTTCTTTTCTATTTCATCTTTCATTCATACTTTCATATCTTTAATGATATGTTTCATAATGCATGAAATGGATTAAAAATGGTACATTCAACCTAGCAGTGTAGCTTAATTTTAACATACATGCTAAGTATGTATAGGGCCTTGGGTTCAGTCCTCAGCACCCTACACACACAATCAATCAACCTCTCTCTCTCTCTCTCTCTCTCTCTCCCTTGTAACATGCAAAGAGCTATTAAAAAGAAAATTCATTTAATTAGAAATGAGCAAGAAATGCAACCAGATTAACTTTTTTTGGGGGGGTGGAACAAGGCAGGGCCTTGCACACACTTTGCAAGTGCTCTACCACAGGGTTGCACCCCTAACCCAGTGGTAGTTTTGTATTTTTTTTCAGTAAAGGTTTCACTAGGTCAGGCAGGCTCTCTCTGGCCTTGAACTCATGATCCTTCTGGCTCTGCCTCCCACATCGCTGGGATTTCAGACTTATACCACTGCACCTGACTCAGATTAGCATTCTTCAGTAAAAACTTTGAAGTTTGAGCTTCAACTTTATGGAACTGTTCTGATAATTAGAAATATTCTGATATATCATGAGATATACTTAAATTATTTTTAGCATATGCCTGATGTAACTTTTTGTTTTTAGTCAGTATGTTTGTGTATGTATATGTGTGTGTATACATATATACATATATATATATGAATCAATAAAATCATATCAAGTTTCGGATCCTTTTATGCCTATTATTTATTACTGAAAAAGCACCTGAAGCACTAGATTCCAAAAAATTTCAGAAAAAATCCTTATTTGAGGAAACATTTCTTTTGCCCTTAATTTCAAAAATATAATTTTAAAATCTTAAGAAATCTGCACTTTATCGGTTTTGGTTATTTTCTGTGTTAGTTTTTGTAATGCTGTGATAAAATGCCTAACAGAGTAACTTAAGGAAGGTTTTATTTTTGGCTCAGGGTATCAGGCATGCAATTTGTATTG
>VMDO01023788.1:0-30947 GCA_007922755.1 Pedetes capensis
TCAGATCTCGGAAGCTAAGCAGGGTCGGGCCTGGTTAGTACCTGGATGGGAGACCGCCTGGGAACACCAGAAGCTGTAGGCTTGGGAGAAGGACCTGGCAACCCCCTCCCAAAAATCAATCTGCCATTGAAAACCCTATGAACAGCAGAGAAGCACTGACAATAGCGTTTCCCCTGTTGTACAGAGGGTCGCTATGAGTTGGATACCGACTCGACGGCACCTAACAACAACAACAAGAGGTTAAACCCAGGGTCTTGACCATGCTAGGCAAGTGCTCTACCATGAAACTGCATCCCCAGCCCCTTTTTTATTTTTTATTTTAAGACAAGGTCTTGCTAAATTGTACGGTCCAGCCTCGAACCTGTGATCCTCCTGCCTCAGCCTCCTTAGTAGCTGATGTGTGCCATTGGAGCTGGCTTATTTTTTCTTAATCGAAGTATTTTATGTTAACTACAAAACTAGGTACCATTTCATGTAACTTTCTCGGTAGTGAATGGGCGTGGTTTTATTTCTGTGATCTTCACAGATTGAAGCTATAGATGGGCGGAGCAGACTTACCAAGTTCGAGCCATCTGTGCCCCAAGGGTTATCTTTCTCTGTGCCCTTCTATCAGTTTTTTGCCCTTTGTAGTTTGCTTTGCAAGACCATGTGACTTTTAATGTTGCGCTTAAATTTAATTTCTCTTTTCTGTAAGTACTTTTCTCCTAAAGGTTTTTCCACAAAAATGTTTGCTGGTCAAAGTTCACTTTTTAATACTTTAGGAAGAAGACTTTTCTCAATGACAGGGTTATACCCACCACCAAGAATATGCAGTTGTGAATGCGAACATCAGATAGTCAAGCAGGCATTTTTATTGTTACGAGTGTGAAGGGGAGGTGTGCAGAGTCCCAGAAAAAAAGGACCATAGAGCACAGGAAGAACGTGCATGTGGGCCCCTCCCTCCCATGCACCTGAGCGGTGCTGCTCAGCGTCACTGTGCCCGCTCCATACTGTCCTTGGGGTTGTGTTGGTAGCAATGAAATACCTTCAGCGTGGGCCAGATTGGGAAATTTTACTGTCTAATTTCCTGACCTAGATTTTTAAAGAAAACCTTGAGACGATCGTGAGTGCACCGGAACTGTTTATGTAACCCTCTTGCTGTCTGCTGTATTCGCTGGCTGCAAAGGGACAGTTCGCACAGTCAGCTGCTGTTATACCAGTCACAGCCGCCTCCTTCTCCCATCCACCCTCCTTGCCACTTAAGGTTTCTTTTAGTTTTTGCATAGCAGCCATGTGAGAGGAATAAAATGATTTTGCAGAGCGTTATATGGTGGGAATTTTGACAATGAGTGGAGGATGGTAATGACTCTCTTCCATTAGACTCAGTGGCTTTGGACAGATAAGCTGTATTGAAACGTGTGACCAGGGCATGGGATCATGGATTGTCTTTCACTGTTGTCATGGCGACAGTGATGCAGGTGGCCTGTAACTGCCGGGCTGTCAGATCTTATACATCAAACTGGTGCTAAGTGAAAATATGTTAGAGGCATCGGGGGAAAAAATTGCCAGCAGTGTTTATAGGATCAGCTGGAGAACAGCTCGCCCGGCTGAAGCAAAGATTTCTGTTAAAAGCTCTGGGTGATTCTGAGGAAGTCAGTTTTTACTTTTTATTAATAACATGAAAGTGGACTTTTAAAAGAAAAATGGATGCTGGATGTTGCATGGTGGTCTGCGTACACATAATTAATGCGAGGCCTTTCCGCTTCCTCTATGCGCTAATGTGGTAATGCTGTAGCTTCAGAGCAGGCAGAGACGGGGTGCGCGCTAGGGGCTTTGCTTGGGACTAGGTGTCCGCTCTGCACACTGACAGAGGGTGAGTCTTTCTTTTGCCAAAGAGCACCACTGGATTCTTTTTGTAGTTAGCAGTGGTAAGAAATCATTCTTGTAAAATTCTAATAGTGCACTCTGAGTATCATGTAGAGGCAGAGTTATACTCTGCTGTGCATATAGCCAGGTAGGATTTAGCTCAGTTGGTAGAGCACTGCTTTGCAGTCTCTGAGGTCGTGGGTTCGATTCCCAGCACTGCAAAAATGGGAGAAGGATGTGGCAATCCACTCCCAAAAGCAATCCCGAAACAATCAGCCATTGAAAACCCTATGAGGGTCGCTATGAGTCAGATATGGCTCTATGGCACCACCATCACCAACAACAGCAATGCATATAGCACTGATTATGCTGCAGTATAGGGATCCACTGTGGAAGAGTCTCTTCTCATGCCCAGTTATCACCCTCCCCTTTGCTCTTTCTTTCTTTCCCCCTCTTTTCTCAGTCTGTTCTCTCTTTCCTTAAACATTACCAAATGTTTTGAACTGAAACTTTCAGATGCAAAGAGACCATGGGCGTATCTTGTGTGTGTGATGGTGTGGTCTCTAATCCCAACAAGTTCAAACCAGCCTTATCGTTCTCATGTAGCATGCCATCTTGGTAAACAGAAGATAAATGTGTGTGTGTTCCCATTTTTACTTTATATTCGAGGGAAAAAGACACTGTGAAGTCCAGAAAACAACTGTTACTGGGCAGGACAGTGTGTTGGAGAGTCAGGCAGAGTTGGTGAGCGGTGGACTCTTCCTGGGAGGCACCCGAGTGAGGCAGTGCGGCTTCACTTCCGACAGTTCTCTTAACACCTTCTTTGGCGTATGTGTCAGTTTTCAAGTCTAAGTTAAGAGTAGGTGAGATTGCCCTATGTCTCACTGGCATGTAATTGATCAGTCAGAGTATTAGTGATTTAATGTAATTCTACACACATGTATTGAACATATACTAATTGGTAGCTAGGCATTTTGGTCAATACTGGTAATCAGAAGATGTTGTTTTTGTTGTTGTTAGGTGCTGTCGAGTCGGTATCCGACTCATAGCGACCCTCTGTACAACAGGGGAAACACTATTGTCAGTGCTTCTCTGCTGTTCATAGGGTTTTCAACGGCAGATTGATTTTTGGGAGGGGGTTGCCAGGTCCTTCTCCCAAGCCTACAGATTCTGGTGTTCCCAGGTGGTCTCCCATCCAAGTACTAACCAGGCCCGACCCGGCTTAGCTTCTGAGATCTGAAAGGATTGGATGTCACAGGGCTACCGCTGCAGACACAAATCAGAAGATGGTAGAGTCTAATAATTCTTGATCACCTAGTGTGTGGTCAGTAATTTAGTCTGCACAAATAAATCTTGAAAACTACACATGACATTATCATTTTGTGGATAACAAATGTGTCCAAAACAAGATTCAAATGTAGTAGGCCTGACTGAAGACCCTGTGTATGTAGATGTATATTATCTTTTACTATGTGGTTTCAATAGCTGGGATTTAGCTCAGTTGGTAGAGTGCTGCTCTGCAGTCTCTGAGAACCCAAGTTTGATTCCTAGCACCACAAAAATGGAAGAAGGATGGGGCAATCCACTCCCAAGGCAATCTCGAAACAATCATCCGTTGAAAACCCTATGAGGGTCACTGTGAGTCAGACAGGACTCCACAGCACCTAACAATAACAATAAGGGATGAACAAAATTAGCCTTGCCTTCTAGGAACTCACAGTTTTTGGGGGTTATGAAGAATGAGTGGGTAATTTCAAGATAGATGGAGAGGAAAGGGAATTCCAGGCTGAGCAGACAGCATCAGGCAAGACAGAACATAACGTGACACATTCTGGAGCGTGAGTGCGCTTGCGCGCACTATGTGCTCATATGTGTGTTGGGCTGGGAGAGCTGAAGGCTGCAGAAAGACATATAAAGTGATCCTCTAGAGTTTATATAGGATCAACCCAGTCTGTGGTTTGTTACTTAGTAATTGAGTATTCAAAGGCTGTGCTTGTCCTTGTGGCTTTCTGGGTTGTTATGAGCTAGAGGTGGGTGACTGGCATGGTAGCCCCTTCAAAGCTTTGTTTTCTTATTTACACTTCTGTTTTCCCCTCAGTGCACTCTCTTTTCCTAGGATATATATTTTGCTCATCCCATCACTGTCTTTTTTTCCCCCTCCCTTCTGTTCAAGGACTTTCTTCTACCTAAAGAAGCATTTTTTGATCCCTAATCTGTTGTTAGGGCTGGGATTTAGCTCAGTTGGTAGAGCACTGCGCTGCAGTCTCTGAGGTCCCGAGTTCAATTCTCAGTACCGCAAAAATGGGAGAAGGGCCTGGCAATCCACTCCCAAGGCAATCCCGAAACAACCTGCCATTGAAAACCCTGTGAGGGTCGCTATGAATCGGATACCTACTCTATGGCAGTGTCCAACTCATAAGGACCCTATGTACAACAGGCAAAACACTATTGTCAGTGCTTCTCTGCTGTTCATAGGTTTTTCAGTGGCCGATTGATTTTTGGGAGTGGGTTGCCAGGTCCTTCTCCCAAGCCTACAGCACCTGGTGTTCCCAGGCGGTCTCCCATCCAAGGACTAACCAGGCCCGACCCTGCTTAGCTTCCAAGATCTGACGGGATCAGACGCCACAGTGTTACGGCTGCCAGCAAGATCCCTAGTCTGTGAGACCCTAAAGAAAAGGAAATATTAAGTAGAATAGGTCAAGAGCCTGGTAACCCTCCTGTCCTAGACAAATAATTAAGACAAGGAAGATGTGTACATTCAGAAGACACGTGGAGCTGGTGCCTCCCCTGTAAGCCCCATATAGCTAGACTTGGATTGTCTCTGTGCTGTGGCCAAAGTATTTTGATCATGTGGTTTATGTACATAGTAGAGATCGGTCCTCCATTCAGTCATGGTTACAAATTCCCCATTGTTTATTTTCTTGTTTTCCTAAAGACACCACTCTTTTCTAACCTCATTCCGTTCTTCGAAGGTTCTATTCCAGAAATTAATCTCAGGTATCTGCCAAGCCTTGTCTGTTTTAGACTAAAAAAGAAAAGTCATGAATTTCTCTCAAGCTGTGATTGGTTGCCAGTGCTTTCCAAATAGTCCAGGCAATTACTATACCAAGGATTAAAGCAAGGGTAAACATTAAAGCTACTAAAAGTGATGGAATTGAGTGTTGGTATCTATCATTCTCCATGCCGCACTGAACCATTGTAAAACCTAAATCCTAGTATTTTAGAGGCATTTGGAAATACATTTTTAAAATTATCATTATAAAGAAACAAGAATTAAGGTCACCGTTGTGTAAGATAAATTCTTCCTGAGCTTTATCCTTTAGCTGCCTCTGGGTATGTGCGTGTGCACACACAGAGCGTGTATACATCCATGAACTGGCCCTTCTGAGAATCGTGGTATAAAGCATGTGTATATCATGTAAGGAACTCTCAGCAGAGTAGAAACCCATTGAGTGGAATTGGGGCTTTGGAGGGTTGAGAGCAATTAGAAAGAAAAGAGTATTTCTGTGACCTCCGGGGCTTGCCTCCAAGCAGGGGACATCTAATCAAAGAAGTATTTTTGGAAAAACAGGAAATGGAAAATTAATTTGCACTTTCTTTCCCCCTGTCTGTTTGCATGTCTTAGAAAGGGTCCCTCCTTTTTTGGAGAAAAGTCCGTTCTTATCAAAAAACATCCTGAAAAGAAACATAATGGGAGATTCCTTCATTTTAGGATGACTGTCCCTTAGTGCTGTAGTGTAATAGACAGTGACAGGATTATTCGTAAGGGGTCTTAACCCTGGGCTTAGCAGAATCGACATGGAAAACCCTGCTAGCTCATTTTAAGTCTTTTTTGAGTTTGGAGAACTGTAGTCAGTTCACGTTCGGTTATAATTTTTTCAAGGATAGAAATGTTTTCCTAGTGATTTCGCTGGGCAGTTGCCCTCCACAACCCCAGGATTTCAGCATCCGAGGGCCACTGTCTCCATTATTACATCCATGTAGCATTGACCATGGGGCTGGAGTTTAGCTCAGTGGGTAGAGTGCTGCTCTGCGCTCTCTGAGGACCCGGGTTTGATCCCCAACACCACAAAAATGGGAGAAGGATGTGGCAGTCCACTCCCGAAGCATCCCTAAGGCAGTCAGTTAGCCATTGAAAACCCTGTAAGGGTCGTTATGAGTGGGACATGACTCCACAGCACCTAACAACAACAGCAAGCATTGGCCAGGCTGTAAGGAAGGACATTATTTTTCTTCTCCATGTTTCCCACAAGCAACTTCCCAGAGTGATATGCTCACTTATTAATTTGTCAATGCAACTATTTAAACAGGCAGCTGTTCATTATACTTCATCAATACTAGGCTTTGTAAGCAAGAGAAATGAATGTGATCTCACTTGAAAATATCCTGTGGGGAATAATCCTGTTTTGTCAGACAGAAGAAGGGCTGACCTCTTATACCTTTTCATGCTTAATTTTTATTATTCATTGCACAAAGGACTAAGAGGTTCTGTAGGGGTTCTCGGCACTTACTTTGCACTGAGTTTAGCTCTGGAAAAACAGAGCAGGAGAGACAGACTTGATGAGAATTTGTAATGGAGGCTCAGGTGGAGACTGATAGACCAGTTCTTTAGGCACTCTTCAGATACACTGCTAGTTAAATTGGGTACTGTGATTGCCTGGGTCACCATTTTTAAAATATTTATTGAGGGTCGGTTTCTTTTCTGCTCATGGTTTCGGCAGTTCAGTCCACAGTGGCAGGGAGGCGCGGCAGAGCAGCGGCAGGGCCTGTGGCAGCGGAGGGTTGTTCACATCCTTGGCAGGCAGGAGTAGAGAGCAGAGAGAGGGAACCGGAAGTGGGGCTGGTCAAGTGCTTTTCCTCATGTTATACATAACATGCCTTGTCTAAGTATGTGCACTAACAGAAAAGGAGTTTGCTTTATGTAACCTCTTTTCCGTGATAGGACACGTGCTTTTCTCAAGCTCAAGGAAGCCACAAGCTGATGGTAGTGGCTTTGAGGAGAGCGGAGGGTCTTTATGTGGATGGCAGGGACACTGGAATGTATTTCCCCTCAGCAGAAGATATTGGTAGAAATATCAGGGTTATCTTTTATTTCTTATGCTGGATCCTCCACTCCTACTCAGAAAGTTCAGAGAGAAAAGCTGATAAGACCTTGAATTCAGATGTCAGCCGAAAGACAGTACTATAGTCTACTAAAATATATGCATTAAAATATGTGTGGTTTTCAATCCTTTTGTGGGTGAAAAAGAAAAGGTTTTATAATGATGCCTTTATTCTTTTATTTACAGTACTTTGGTTATTGTTTTGCAGTACTGGTTGGCTGAACCCAGGAGTTCCTGCTAGGCAAGTGCTCTACCTCTGAGCTGCACCCCCACCGATTCTTTTTAACTTTTCATTTTCAGATAGGATCTCGCTAACCTGTGCAGGCGGCCTCTGGCCTTGCACTCGTGGTCCTCCTGCCTCAGCCTCGTGAGTCATGACATTATAGGCGTACGTCATGTTGCCTGGCTATCATATTGTTTTAAAAAAATTATTAGTTTTGGTGATTGGCATCAAAAAAGCACCTCTGAAAAGAGGTTACTGATCGGATGTGTTCCATACTGCATTGTGTGTCTTTACTGAGAATAGTGGAGAGATATTCTGGTTTGAGCCACTTCCTAACAGATGAGCTGTGCTGACGTGCAAAGCAAAATTCCATCTCTGCCCTCGTGAGGCTCAAGATGCAGTTCTGAGGTCAGTGGATGCAGCCAACACAACTGAAGGTGAGGGAGAATCTGTACCTAATCAGGTGGGTCCAGGGGAGCTGCTGAGGCCTGACCACCCAACATGGCCCAGGAAGGTGCCCTCGAAAGGGACAGGCAGGGATAATACGGGTTCCACCTCTTTCCAAGATACATCAGTTTCGTCGTATCCCTGTTTGCTGCAGAATGATTCACACGGAAAAGCCATGTTGATTTTTCATATCTTTTTAAAACAATACTTGAAGATGTCTTAATGTCTTATATAAAGTTGCATCTCCAATATGCTAGTTTAATTTTGTATGAAGCTGGGATTTTAGATGAAAGACTTCCTAATGCACAAAAGAACCTCAGCTCTTCCTCAGAACCAAAATAAACACATACATAAACAACAACAATAAAAGAGCTCCAATTAGGATTTTCTGAGCACAAACACCCATTTGAACGCGCCTAACAATTCTCTGCTAGCAGCCACTTTAAATTATTGGTCTTTATAAAAGGAAAATCCAATATAGTTGAAAGCTTGTGCTTTATAAATACAAGATGCTTCCCCGTATTATCTGCAAGAGGGAGAAAGTCATGTCTGGCTTTTTTTGGATTTCGCATGTTGTAGCTAATCAGAAAATCCTTATTAATTGCATTTATAAGCTATACAGCACTCCAAGGAGGTCTTTTAAGTTTTTTGGTTGCAAAGCAGTGATGAATATGATAAAATTGTATATTATCTTGTAATTTTACATAAAGCATGTGATTGAGTTGTGCCCAGTGGATGACTTCCAGTAGGAGAGAAGAGTGGGTTCTTCCTCACTGTTTGAGAGCTGGGTGGTGGGGTTGGGTTCCCTTCTATTACAAGGGAGCCAGCATCATGGCGGGGGGTGGGGGGGAGGTGGTTTGGAAGAATGCGTTTGGACGTAAGCTTTATTTCCTGACTTGCTAAGAGTCAGTTTTTCTGTATTTTACATTCACCTTTAAGCAGCTTTGGCTTCCCTTTTTTCCTTCACGTCCATGCCCTGGCAGTCATTGCATTGACTCTGTATAATGGGTAAGTTGTACAAGGGCATTTTCCATGGACACAGTGTGAGGCGGAAGTGGGATGGAGAAGCACCAGGTGGACCATGGGAAATGCCAGGGAGTCGGGGCCCCACCACGGACTAGCTTAGTGATTCCAGGAGTTATAGTGTGAATTGTGCCCTTAAATTCCTAAGTGGAAGCCCCATTCCAGAGTAGGACTATATCTGGAGAGAGGGCCTTGATGGTGGTAATTGGGGTTAATGAGACCATAAGATGGGGCTTTGATCCAGTATGACTGGTTCCCTTATGAAAGAAGCAGCAGCAGCAGAGATAAGCACACATGGAGGAAAGGCTTCCTGAGGACAGAACGAAAGGCCATCAGAGAGAAACCTTAGGAGAAACCAACCCTGCTGGCCCCTCGCTCTTGGACTGCTACCTGCCAGAATTGGGAGAAACTACATTTCTAGTGTTTAGGCCACCCTGTCTGTGTCATTTTGCTATGGCAGTAATAGCTAACCAATGCAAAAGAGTTATGAAATCTCTCCAGGCCCCCATGTCCCCAGCTTGAAAATGGGATTAGAAGCCAGGCACAGCAGTGCACTCTTGTGGTTCCAGCACTTGGAAGGCGGTGGCAGGAGGATTGTGAGTTCAAGGCTAGCCTGGGGTACACAGCGAGACCCTGTTTCAGCAAGCAACCAAACGGACAAGAAGATGGGGTAGAAATAGGTCCTATATTATAGGGTTGTTGTATGAGAATAAAATGACATAATACAATGATGCCTTCTCATAGATGGAAAATTTATGCCCATAATAACAGGCTGGGGTCCATTTTCTAATAGCCCAGGCTTTTTGCTGAGTACTTAGCATTATAACAACAGCAACGAAAGCCATCAAGTTTCAAATTTCCCACCACATTTGGCTGATGTCGTGTAGCAGCACCGCACTAATGACAGAGATGCTTATTTTCTGGCTCCCACACATGTTACATCTTCTCCAAAAGTCAGTCAGATTCTCCATACACTTTAGTGTTTTTCTGTTGGTTATTCCTCACAGATAATAGAAAGGAAGTCTGGCAGATATTAAACAAATGCTTAGCTGGCCCAGCCCATGGAATTGCACTTAACTGATTCAGGGTATTGTAGGCACTAGAATTACACATCTGTAAATTAATGATAGTACTTGAGTTGATGCAAACATTTATTGACAAATGAGCCGAAAGTGTTTTCCATCCACAAACCCATTTCACTTCAGGTCATGTATGATTCTCCCCATGTGAGAGCCAAATAGAAGCACAAACATTCCGCCCTCACTGCACAGAAGGTGGAAAAGAAGGGAGTGGAGAGTCTCTGCCTCCGGTACAGTGGTATAGCCCCTTGTTTCTGAAGTTATCCGTTAACTACATTTGTTCAAATGCGAGTGACGAGTCTGTTCTTTCACTTCTCCCGTGAAGAACAGAGGTGAGGTTCTTACCTACAGGTTTTTCGAGTAGTCTCTGCTACGGCAGACAAAAATCAAATGCTCAAACCCATCCTGTTGGGCACTCAGTGACCACACCCTCTGGCGGGGTGGGGGTGGGGTCGGGGTGAACCAGGGATCCTGCGCTCAGGTTGCTGAGAGGTGAGTTGAGCAGATGAGAGACCTGCTGGGTGCTAGGGTGGCTGAAGTTGTAGTGCGCATGTGCAATGTATAAGACACCTGTCTTCAAGGTAAGTGCAGTTTACTCCCAGCTAGTCTATCTATTGACAAATTTGCATTCCCTTTGTAGGAAGCATGTTCTATTAGGTAGGATATGATATCGAGCCAAAAGTGATGAAGATGGTGTCCTAGTTACCTATTGCTGCCTAGCACAGTTGGTGGAGTGCTACTCCCCAGTCTCTGAGGACATGGGTTCAATCCCCAGCACTGCAAAAACTGGAGGAGTGGCAATCCACTCCCTGAAGCAATCCTGAAACAAACAGCCATTGAAACCCTATGAGGGTCGCTGTGAGTTGGACCTGACTCGATGGCACCTAACAGTAACAACAACAACAATAATCCACACCAACCAACACCTTGTTGTTGTCGTTGTTGTTGTTTTTAGGTGCCCTCAGATCAGGTCCAATTCATAGCGACTCTATGTACAACAGAATGAAACACTCCCTGACACTGTGCCATGCATGGCACTATTGTCAGTGCTTCTCTGCTATTCCTAGGGTTGTTGATGGCTGATTATTTCAGAAGTGGGCTGCCAGGTCCTTCTCCCAAGCCTGCAGCACCTGGAGTTCCCAGGTGGTCTCTTATCCAGGTACTAACCAGGCCTGACCCTGCTTAGTTTCCGAGATCAGACGGGAACATACATGAGGGAGGTAGCTTATAAATACACAAATACAAAAGCTAAATGAACAAACGAAAAGCACCATTTAAGTACGGTTATGATTGTGTTGATCATGGCTTTAAGAAGGGCTGAGTTAGGCGATTCTTGTGTTCCATGTGATACTGATTATAGTGCCTTGTGGGCATTTGGACAATGGCTGGTTTGGTCCAAGGGTCCAATATGGCTCCACCCACCTGCCTGGCAGCTTGGCAAGGATGGTTGGAAGCCTGTGCTCCCCTGGGTCCCTGTGCTTCTCCATGTAGTGTTGGAGCCCCCCGGCATGATTTCTCCATTAGGGTAATCATATCTCTTACAGGGAAACTCAGGGCTCTAAGAGACCAAGGCCAAAGCTGTTAGTCCTATTTAATACTAGGCTTGGAAATGGCGCAGTATCACTTCTGTGCTCTGTTATTCCAAGCAGGTACAGGCAGCGCACATTCGAGGGAAGGGAAATAGACTTATCTGTCCATGGAACAAGGGTTTTTTCCCAAGGATTCCTCGTTTATGAAGGCATGTTTTACAGTTTCTTCTATGTTCATTCTGTCCTTTCCGTTCAAGAAATTATCTAATTGATTCTGTCATTGAATGATAACATTCAATGATTGCTTTTGAAAATGAATGAAATTTGGCCTCTGTCGTGGAGGACCTACCAGTCTGGAGGAGAGGACCGTGGTGAATGAGTGAGCTGCAGAGCCCAGAGCTTGAGTCATGAAATGGAGATGGGCGTCCCTGATACGCTGGAGCATCACTGAGCGAGCTGAGGATGTCAGGAGACTTTGACAGAGGAAGGGGCCCTTGAGTCAGCCTGGAGGGGACATGGTCTCTGCAGATGGGAGGGGCCCGCAGAAGGGGGCAGCGAGAGTTGGTGCACCAGAGCAGATGGTGTGTTGCAGGGAACAATGACTGCTGGCCTGGAACGTGGGGGCCGCGGTCGATCGGGGGCAGGGGTGGGTGGTTGTGGGAGGTGAGGCTGAACAGATGGGCTGGGGGCCTGTGGACTTTGCTCTGAATGCAGATTTGTTCTGAGTGTGATCACCATAGCGGGATCTGCGCCATAGCAGGATCTGTGGCGGGGGAGCCGTGGTCAAGTGTCTGACTTTGCACAGCTATTTCTAGCAGCAGGTTTCACATGGTTTGGAGGAGTTGCAGACAAGAGGCGGAACAACCAAACTGGAGGCCCGTGGCTTGAGAGAGTGGCAACAGCAGCACGAGGAGAGGAGGGTCTTTGAGGACGATGTGTTGGGGCAGAGGAGGTTGACGAAACACCTTTTTCTGAGGTGCTCACACACTCTCCCTATGTCCTTTCTCCTCCAACTTGTTGTTAGGTGCTGTCGAGTCGGTGTCCAACTCATAGCGACCCTATGTACAACAGGCAAAACACTATTGTCAGTGCTTCTCTGCTTTTCATAGGGTTTTCAATGGCAGATTGATTTTTGGGAGTGGATTGCCGGGTCCTTCTCTCAAGCCTACAGCACCTGGTGTTCCCAGGTGGTCTCCCACCCAAGTACTAACCAGGCCTGACACTGCTTAGCTTTCGAGATCTGATGGGATCCGACGCCACAGTGGTACGGTTACAGGCTTTCTCTAACTTGTTGTTGTTAGGTGCCATCCAGTCGTGTCCAACTCATAGCGACCCTCATAGGGTGTTCAATGGCTGATTGTTTCGGGATTGCCTCAGGAGTGGATTGCCATATCCTTCTCCCATTTTTGCGGTGCTAGGAATTGCACCAGGGCCCTCAGAGACTGCAGAGCTGTGCTCTACCAACTGAGCTAAATCCCAGCCCTTCTCTAACCTGGTTTTCTCATGAGGCCAATGAGGCTTTGAGCCACATAAAGCCCTCCTTGATGGTGGATAGAGCGAAGTGAGCAGGATTGAAATTCAAAACCCTGGGTGTTGGCCTGTCCAGTGCCTCTGACTCCCACAGAACTTTCTGTGCCTCATCCACTGAAGATAACTAGAGGTTTTTGATTTGTCTGAAGAGGAGGATGGTTACCTATTTGCTTCTGTTGTCTTCATGCAAGGAAAGATGAGGTGGTTGTGCCAGTAACGAAAATAAAAAATTCAGAATTTTGTTTAGGGCTTTTGAAAACGTTTTCTTCCTGAGTTGGGAGTGTGTATGTGTGTGTGTGTGTGTGAATCTGTCCTATGTTTCTAACCTGAATATTGTTTTATAAACACTTAAGTTTTTTTCTTTTTTGCTGGTTTCTCTATAAATTCTTTCCCCTGCAGTGTTACAGTAAGAAAGTCCTATGAAATACACAATTCATGTCAATTTTACTCTCCCTATTTTTTTGTACATGAATTATTCGTGCCCTAATATCTGGTTTTACTGCATATTAGAATCTTGTAAACAAAGAATCTATTGTGCCCCACATGGAATACACCAAGACATCAAGGGGGGCTGGGAAGGAATGAGGAGGAAAAGTAAAAATGAGTCAGAGAGCACAAGAAACAATGGCGCGGTTCATTTGGGAACTTCCTCTGAATACAGCTGCAGGCCGCCACCCCCCAATAAATCACCTTTTTCATTTTAAGGAGCAAAAAGGCAAGAGAGACAGCCATCTATGTGTGAAGTTCTATTTCTGCCTAAGCCCTGGGGGCCAGGGTTCGGGTCTCCCTCCGCTTTTGCACTGCCAGGTGAACGGCCTGATGGAGCCCGTGGCCACATGGTTTGTACTTAGGCCTCCTGGAGGTAGGCTAAATGTCACAGGGAAATGCAATGCTTGTTGCAGATCGCAGTGAGCTCCTGCAAACAAATGCATGTGGGAGATTGCTGTCACGTTCCTTTGGTTCCATTTTCACAGGTTTGCAGAGCCTTTGCTAAGTCCTGGTGGGGATGTGTGAAGGCTGAGGAGAGAAGAGTGCTCTTGGTTCTCTTTTCTGTTGCTAAGGCTCCTGGGATCCATGTGTAGAATAGAGCCTGCTGCATAGTAGATGCTCAATAAATGTTCTCTTGACCGAATGGTTACCTAACTGTTAGCCTCTTGACATCTGATATCTCAGTAAATCTTCACAGTGACACCCAGTTTTCATTCAACAGAGGAAGGAAATCAGTAGAGAAGCTAGGTAACCCACCTAATGACTTGCAGCTTGTACATAATACATCTAGAATTCAGACCTGCATTTGTATAGCCCTAAACCTTCTGAGCCTCCAGCCGTAGGACTGTGGAATCCGATCCCATCAGATCTCGGAAGCTAAGCAGGGTTGGGCCTGGTTAGTACTTGGATAGGAGACCACCTGGGAATACCGGGTACTGCAGGCGTGGGAGAAGGACCTGGCAGTCCTCTCCCAAAAAACAGTCAGTCATTGAAAGCCCTATGAATAGCAGACAAGCACTGACAATAGTGCTTGGAATGGCACAGTGTCAGGGAGTGTTCCATTCTGTTGTACACAGGGTCACTATGAATCGCTCCCAATTCGACGGCCCTTAACAACAGCAAACCTGAGTATGCTGCAGATATTTTGAGTGCACTGGAGATATTTATCGGAATATTATTTCAGTGTAAGTCAACACATCTCACAGGTGCAAAATAGAATTTACCCCAACTTTGAAAATGAGAGACTTTTACGAACTCCTAAGACTTAGCACATAAGTGTCCAGTCAATATTGGATAAATGAATGACTAACATTTATTTCTCTCTAGTCTTCACACTTTGTTTTGGAGAAAAAAGAAATATGTGTAAGACTTGGAGGATTTTCACTTTAATTAAAGTGATTTTCAAGACAAGTTTCTTAACACAGGTAGGTTGACATAATGCCAAACCCATCAGTGACAGCTAGTTTGGAAACATTTGGTGCAAACACAATGTAGAGAATACTGCAGGGACTTCTCCCATTTTGGTGGAAGCATTCACTGCCCTCTCATCACCAGGAAGAAAAGTGAGCTTAAAAACGCAGTTGTGAAATTTCCCGTTTTGCAGGGTCAGATAAGGGGCCCAATTGTAGCTTCTTTCCCTTCATTCTCTCCACTTAATTCTTTAGTATTGCTTCTACGACTAATGAATTTCTTTTTTTCTGGTCTTCCTTTCTTTTCCTTCGTGACATTCCTTCTTGCAGTTACCCTGTTTTGAAAAGAGCTTCCTTTTTATATTTTCTAATCTAACAGACTTTCTGTTTCATCCCACTTCAGACTTCTTTTGTGAAAAACGACCAGGTATCTCCCATGCTCCCCTTCCTTAGATTTGCCTGGGCTGAGCCTGCTGAATCAGGAAGGCAACGATGAGCCACGTGACTCTAAGGAAGTGAGAATGAACGAGTCTTAGTCTTTTGCCTTGTCTGGGCTGCTCCTGTACATCGGTGGGATCTGAGATAAGGCGGTGAAAAGGTAGAGGGAGAGAGGAAGAGGGAACAACAGAGAGTGGGTCTTCAAGGCCAAAAGAAAATTGTTTCCCAAATGGAACCTGTTTTGAAGTAGACTGTTCTCTTGCTTGCTTGCCCTGAATTGAACTGTTAGTCCATGTGTGTTGTGCATGGATGGGGAGCTATGGGGCGTGCTCTATTTGGTAGTTTTTTGGCAGGTAGGGTTTCCTGTTACAGTGGGCCTTAAAATAAAACCATATATACAAATGTATTTCCTAGGGTATTGAGTTGCTTTAGGTTGAACACTCTTGGTAGAGCAGGGCTATGGTGCAGTTACTCACCGGTTCTACACTGGATAACATTAAGCCATGGCTCATTTGTCTCCATAATCTCTAAAATTTCCAGATAAACACGATCTACCCCAGTAACTGCTAAGACTCTTAAAAAACAACAAAAAAACGAAAAGAAACAAACAAAAAAACCCCTTGATATAAATTGTTCTTAAAATATTCTAAACTTCTCTGTATTGCAAAAATTTCAGCTCTTTCTTACTATCAGTCGTTATGAGGGTAAATATTATACCTTTATTACGGGACCTTTGATGGTGTCGATAGGGTTTTTGTCATTGTACTCATTGTCCCTAAACCTGAAATGCCCCAAGCTGCTGTGTACTTCATGTTCCTTTAAAGCTTGTCTCTTCTTCTGCATGTGGTTAGCACTTGTCCCCTACTTCTGTGTTGGTTCCTGGCTCCCTGGTCTTCCCACCTCCCCTCACTTCCTACATTTTGTGCCTAACTTACTATGGCTAGCGAAGGGGGATCACACAGGTTGTCAAGAGGGATTTAGAGCAAGAACAAATAGGGTCTGAAAGCAGACCACGTGACCCTCTCCCCGAGGCTTCTCTTTAAGCCTGGTGTGTGGACTTTTTGCTGCGCATGTTGGCTTCTCAGAAGTGTGTTTGAGGTTTGAGGCTGGATTCTGGTTAGTGAAGTTTCCCAATAAGTGAGCTGTTGAACAGTGACTCACCCTGGACTGCTTTAAGCAGCTCCCAGCCTGGGAGAATAAAAGGATGTCTAATCATCTCCCATTTCCTGTCACGGTTGACATCATTGCCATGGTCATTGTCTTCCACTTCATCACATTAAGGACACCAAAGTACATAGGTTGCCAGACAAAATCTGTTACACAGGCACTATATTTGGTGTCTAGGCGTCTGCTGCCTTTAAATAGCCCCAAAATGGATCTAATTCAGACTAAGGTATCCATTGCCCCGTGGTGAGTAATGCATAGTATTAACCAGTAATCTGAAAGAGCAAATCTAATATGCCAAGTGCTGAGAGCCCCGCTGTGTTTAACCAGCGGGCATGGTGTGTCTCCAGGTGCTGAGGCTACCCCGGGGAATGGGACAGGATCATTGTCCTTAAGGCACTCCATGTCCCACTGCAGCCAGGAGCAGCAGCCCCTGGCTCTGTGCAGGGAGGCTCTGAGGAAAATTGCAGCAGCCTCACCTGGATGAAGGGGTGGGAGGGGCGAGTCTGTGGGGGAAGGCGGGGCCTGAGCACGGGCTGGGCGCCTCCTCCTGGGTGGGAGCTGGTGCGGGTCCCTGCTGCAGGGGGTGAGCCTGCGGAGGGGATCATGAGTCTTGGAGTTCTTGAATGTCCTGAGGAGGGGCTTGGAGGGTGGGGCAGAGGGGCACTGGGGGATGATGGAGTGAGACCGAGGGATTCGCTCTCTCCTGACGGGAGAGAAAGGGGGACCATGAGGAGGCCGGATCTGGGCTGGAGCCAGGGCTGTGGTCTTCTCTCTGGATTCTGGGGTGTGGGAAGGAGCATTGCGTGGGGGTAAAATCCAGAACGCTAGCAGATGGAGGAGGGAGATGGGGAGACGGGAGACCCGAGTGCAGAGCGGTGCTGTCAACCAGGGGGTCCCGCTTCGGAGGTGCAGATCTGTGTGGATCCCCAGAGAAGAATGACCCGGGAGAGTCTGGGAGCGACGCGTCCACTGATTTTGCTCTGGGAAAATTGGGGAGAGCCACCGGGATTGCTAGGAGCGGGTGAGGCAGGAAGGAGGAAAGGCTCCTCCCAGCGAGTCAGAATTGGATCCGACAGAAACGAGGGGGGGAGGACAAGTTGCACCCCAAGGGCGGGTGCTGTGCCATCCTTAGGGATAGAGGCGGGGCTCCGGTCGAGCGGTTCTGGGGCTGGGGGTGGCTCCCGGACAGGCGGTGGAGACGCGGCCTTCTGCCTCCGAGGGCTCGGATGCGCGCTGCTGATTGGCCCGCGCGCTGCTCTTGGCCCTCGCTGATAGGCTGCCAGCTCTTTACCGGGCTGCCACTCACCGCGCGAGGGCGGGAGAGAGGAACTTGCTTCTCCATAAAGTGTTTTTTGGCTTTGAGACAAAAGAGAAGGAAGTGCTGTGGCACCCTACGTGACCTGGAGAGCCAGCCTCGGAGCAGCTGAGACACAGGGGCCGAGGAAAGAGGAAGAAAGGAAGGCGCGTGATGTGCAAATAATCCGTTCAGCTTGGAGCAAAGAATTTACAAGCATACAGAGCTGAGCGGAAGAGAAAGTTATTCTTGGGGGGATCTTCAATTAGGAAGTTCACCGTTCTCCATCTTTGGACGTGCTCTGTCCTCCCCAGACTTGGGTCAGGACCATCACTGAAGTGAGCCTGGAGCTCCTTGGGTTCCCAGTTTAAGATTCTCTTAATTAGAAGGCCAGGGAAAGAGATTAGCGAGGACAAATCGGAGCCTCCCCGCGTGCTGCTGGCCATAGTGCGCTGCAGGATAGCAGCATTGGCTGGCTGCTGCTTGGCTTCATTTTACTTGTGATTTTTCTTTGTTAGGCACTGCACAGATTCCTCTCTCTGGTATCCAGTGGAGAGCACACAGCCCGAGGATAGCAATTAGCTGTCGCTGGGGCCACTCAGTTTTGCCATACCCACCAGGATGGGTACTATTACCCCGCTCTTTCAGACAGTCTCCGTGGGAGGGGGAAGACTGGTCCGGCTACCCCCCTCCCAGATGACTCCTCACCTGGGTGAAAACCCTGGTGCACAGGGTCCTTGCCTGCAAATAGAACCGATGGCGCTGTGACATCATCAGGCCTGGCAGTGCTCATTGGCAGAGAAGTTGAGAGTTTTATTTTAGACCCAGAGACAGGCGGTGTAGATCCAGCTAGAACAGGTCTCTTCCGGCCCAGGCCCTCCTCCTGTGGTTGCTGGGGTTTCAAAGGATGGAATGTCAGGAGCTCGCTGCTAACTGCAGGGTGAGCGGGACAATCTCATTGCCCTTTGAGGGGGAGCGCTAGGAGGCTGAAACCTCAAAGATCGCTTCTCACTCACGTGGCTGGTCTTGGCCTCCCTCTTGGCTTTCCGGTTCCTCTCAACTCCTGCATCCGGTGGGAGCTATCAGACACCCCACCTGCTGCTCAGCCTCCTTTCCTTTCCCCTTTCCTCCTAGCTCAGAGTTTAAAACGTGCATATAGCCCTCAAGAGGGTCCAGTGCATTCCAAAGGGAGACTCAGGCTAGGTTAACATGTTTCAGCCAAGATGCTGCCCCGGCAAACAGGGAGGTTTCAACCTTTTGGGATCAGAGCTCTAATGTAGCACGTGAGAGTATAGATTTTATTGGCACAGTAAACCAAATATTGGAAAAAATAAGGATCCACTGAGCAAGCAGAAGGGATATTCTTGCGGAACCTAAAATTCTGGACATATGGTCTGGCAAGCTTTTTTTTTCCTGATCTAATTATAAAGATTCACATCTGGTTGTGCTTTTAAGGAATATTTTGTTGTTGTTCTTTGAGACAGTCTCACTGTGAAGCTCGGGCTGACCTCAAATTCGTGATCCACCTGCCTCAGCTTCCCAAGTGCTGTAATTATAGGTATTTGTCCTAATGCCTGTGTGGAATTGTTTTCTTTTTAAAGTACAGTTGTGTGACTAAGTATACAACTTGCCACCAGCCTACACTGTGTCAGCAAAATACTCATATAATTCATAGATATTTTAGCTTAGGACTACCTGAGACAATCCACATGTTCTGTACACACTAGGAAGAAGTTACAGAGGGTTAGGCAGGCTGTGTGGACATCCTCGTCCCTGGAAGAGCAGCGAGACGTGCGTGAAGGCTTTCTCGTTTGTAAACTGTGCCCGCGTTGAGTTTTCAATACATGGCAGCCGTCCCTGCTACGTCCCGTACCTGTCTCTTGTCTGCCGTGACACTAAGCGGCTAAATTGCTATTGCTTTAATATCATCATTATTATTGACGTGGCATGTTGGGGTCAGATTTTCCTCCTGCTGGTCGCCTCCGTGGGGAGCCAGGCACAGATCCCAGCTGGAGTGTGGTTGGGCAGCCCACGCTGCTTGTGGAACTTTTGTGACCCTCTGCTTCAGAACAGTCCCTCTATGGCTTTGGCAGCGCTCTGGGAGCCAGGGGCCCTGGTGCCAGCGTTTTCTGTGACGGTGGCCCAGGCCTGGCTCCTGATGGCACAACGGAAACGCCAATGACAGCAATAATTGGCTGTGAGATGAATGACGAGGAGCGAGCGAGCCGTGCTGTGGGGAGTTAAATGGCTAAGTGACAATTACTGCCCTGCAGTCTCTGGGATCAGGAGCGGCCAGGCGGTTTGTTCTGGGTTTTAAAGGAGCAATAACACATTAATTGGAGGGGGGCTTCTAGGTGAACAGCCTCCCCGGCTGGGCTCCCCAGCCACCTCTCTACTCTCGGAAGAGCGGGAAGGAGTGGCCTGGAGAAGCTCTGCCTGGCTTACTGTCTCCCCTCAGCCCCGCTCCACCCCCCAGATGACACTTGTGGAAATTCCTTTCCTTCATTCTGGTGGATGGAGAGTTGGGCTAGTTCGAAGATTTCATAAAAGTTCCCTTGCAGCAGGAAGGGACCTGTGACCTGTCACTCGCAAGGTTTTGGTGGCTACGTTAAGAAAAAGCCAGGCTTGAAACTCAACTCGCATTGCTGTCTTTCCCTCCAGGCAGTCCATTCCTCTGCTGATTTTTTTTTTTTCTGTTAAGTTTTTATTCCAAAAGGGACCCCTGAGTCAAGGACAATCGAAATCACGTCTCACTTGCTCTTTTTGGCACCAGTCTGGTTTGAAGAGGCAGGTTGTTGTTGTTGTTAGGTGCCTTCGAGTCGGTATCCGACTCATAGCGACCCTCATAGGGTTTTCAGTGGCTGACTGTTTCAGGATTGCCTTGGGAGTGGATTGCCAGGCTCTTCTCCCATTTTTGTGGTGTTGGGAATTGAACTCGGGACCTCAGAGACTGCAGCGCAGCGCTCTACCCACTGAGCTAAATCCCAGCCTGAAGAGGCAGGTAGGAGATAGATAACACTGTGCTCTACTTCTTACTTGCTCAGAGTGGAGATCTTTAATAAAGGGAAGTTTGAGGTCCTTGGAGGGAGGGAAGCTGCAATCTCTGTGGGCTGGGCTGGGCTGGCCTGCTCTGTGGAAAGGCCACTGAACCCTGTTCTGGTCATAAACAACCATTAAAATGATTAGTTTGAGCTTGAGATAAGCAGACTAAACAAACCCATGTACCAATTGAGAGGCCTTCTCTTCTGTAATCTGCCTTTCTACTGCACACGGTTCTCAGGGGCTAAATGCCTTACAAGTGCTGTCTGTAGTGGGCTCCTTGTTTTTCTTTGTATGGTTTCCTTCAGGCTGGATACCTTGGTCCTTTCTCTTTTCCTTTTTCTTTCCTTTGCTTTCCTTTCCTGCTTCCTTCGTTCTTCCCTCTTTTTTCTTTTTTCTTTCTCGTCCTTTCTTCTCTCTCTCTCTCTCTCTCTCTCTCTCTCTCTCTTTCTTTCCTTTCTTTCTTTTCTTTTTCTACCTCCCCCATCTAGTTTATAGGGTTTACCCAGCTTATCTTACCTTGTGCAGAGAACTGGTCATTTCCAGAACCGGCACTTCTCTGCTTTGGGATGTGTTTCTACTCAGAATAATTGAAAGAGAAGCTGGGCCCCAGCTAGCGGCAGGTGGAAGCTCCGCCCTTCTGTTGCCTAGAGTGGGAAGACCTTAGGAGAACTCCCTTTTCCCTCCAGCCAGCAGGAGGGAAGGTGGCGTAGGACCCCTCCACCTTGTGTGGAAGCGAGACCCTGTCCCCTGTGGGCTTTCTGCAGTGCACACTTCTCCAGGACGTGGTAGAGATGCTGGCTTGGCCGCCTTAGAGAAGGCCTTCTGCCCAGTTTCTGCAGAAAGTCGAGAGGCCAGTTTGGGAAGTCACACAACAGAAGCCACAGCCTCTCCGAGACAATGAATAAATTGCTCCTTTAACGACAGCTTTTCTGCACAGGGTCCTGGCTTTGTGGTAAGACTCAGGCCATGTAGGTTTACATTCTAACTCTGCCACTTCCTAGCCTTTTGACCTAGAGGTAAATGGCTGATCTGCTCAGCTGTTCAGTGGGATAACAGTGTAGCACTTTGCAGAATTGTCCTGAGAAGGAAATGAGCGACTTTTTGTAGCACTTGGTGATACTACCTAGGAGCACTTAACAATAGCACTGGACCCTGTGAAGTTTTAATCAAATGTTAGCCACTGTTGTTACTGCCGTGTTGTTGTTGTTATCTGTGTTCTGTACCTCATGTCTTCAGTGTGAATCATTAAGGTAGCAACAACATCCTAACATTCCCAGAAGGCCATGCAGGGCCTGGACAGCCCAAGAATCATTCCCACTTGGTTCCTTTCAGTTTTTCACTGTACCACACTGGGAAATAGAGCTACTCAGCAAGGATTCTGTAGAATGTCTGTCTAGAGGTTAAAAACAGCCACACCACCACAAAAACAAACAGCAGATCAATTGGGTACCATTTTGGTTCATCATTCTTGGAACAAAATGATGATAGCAAATATAGAAGATCAAGTGTGAATTCCTCAGAAGCTGTACAGCTATTATGTGGTCAGAAATTGCACTAGATTTAGAGAAGTTAAGTTTTTTTAATGACTTAGTTCATATACAACAATAGTCGCTCTTTGGGGGTACAGTTCTGTCAGTTTTGGCAACTGCATGGAGTCCTGTAACCACCAGCCAAGGAACAGAACAGTTTCCTCACCCCACCCCAAGAACATGTCTCGTGCTACCCCTTTGTATTCAGACAGTCCCCCGACTTTGAATCCCTAGGAATACCTGCTCTGCCTGCCATCTCTTATAGTTTTGCCTTTTCTAAAATGTCATGCAAATATAATCATAGACTAAGCAGCCTTTTGGGTTGGGGTTTAGTTCAGTGGGTGGAGCACAGCTCTGCATTTTCTGATGACCCTGTTTCCATCCCCAGCACTGCAAAAATGAGAGAAGGATGTGGCAGTCCAGTCCCGAGGCAATCCCCAAAACAATCAGCCATTGAAAACCCTATGATGGTTGCTATGAGCCGGACCCAACTCAATGGTACCTAACAGCAACAACAAGTAGCCTTTTCAGTGTGGCTTCTTCACTTAGCTTAATACATTTGAGATTCCTTCATGCTGTTATGTGTATGAGTAAAATACTTATTCCTAGTACTTATAAATCATCGAATTCTAGATCTGGATAAAATGTTAAAGATCAGCCCCAAGCATTCTCATTTCCCAGGTGAAGATATAGAGATCCTCTTGGGGGAAGTGGCTTGCCCAAGGTCAAGAAGCTAATTAAAGAAAGAATATGAGCTTTGAATCCCCCTCATTTGTCCAGGCTATGTCTGTTAGGGAGAAGGACGTGGCAATCCACTCCCGAGGCAATCCTGAAACAGCCGTTGAAAACACTATGAGGGTCGCTATGAGTCGGAGACAACTCGATGGCACCTAAGAGAGAAGATGTCTGTTAGATCTTGTTGGGAATAAGAAAATTATGTGGCAGATTGTCAGGGGAGAGAGTCCCTTCATCGCATTATTATTGTTCAAAATCTGATCAAGCAAACTGAGGCTTACTTAATGATAACAATTTTGAGAGGATTAGATATCTAGAAGATGTGATTTCTTCAAAAAGAGAATGGATTAGCTTCTTGGTAACACATTTCTCCCCGCGGCACATCTGTATCCTTGCAAGTGTCAATCCTAGATGTGATTTAGTAATATATCTTAACCTAAAAGCCTATTGTTTATTTTTTATTTATAATAATTTCTTTTTGATAACTAATTTAGAAAGTATTGTGAGTATTACTGGCTTCCCTTTAGCTAATGTTATAGATACTGATATGCTTCTATTTTATTATTTTATTTTTTCTTATTTTTTGAGACCGGGCTGTCTCTGGCCTCCAATCTGTGATCCTCCTGCTTCTGGTCCTGGATTGTTGGGAATTCAAGTCTGTGCCTGGCACCTTGCTATAAATACCAGTATGTTTGTAGGTAGCTTATTCTACAGTAGGCAGCTGCTGGATCCAGTAGGAATAGAGTGATTGGTTCTTTAGTTCATTTGCTAAGTAACGATATGTGGAAATTCTGCACTGAAAGCACTATACTATGGGAGGTATAATTAAGGCACTGTTTCAATAAGTTTACATTTGATGACTAGGTACCGTGAAATGGCCACTCAAAAACCTCTAACTTAAAGTTCCAAGGTAAAGTTCTTTTGAGTACACTTAAAATCTTTCTGAGCATGCTGAAGTGGTAAAGATGATAAGACAAACTCCTTTTCCTCGGGCAGCTAAAAGCTAACACCAAAGAACCGCTCTGGATATGGTCTGTCAGTGCACAAAACACTCTGGAATTTTTTGTGCAGAGGAAGAACAAGGTCAGGGCAGTACCGTAAGAGATTTATCTGGTAGTAGCACAGAGGGTGGCGTATGCCTGTAATCCCAGCAGCTTGGGAGGCTGAGACAGGAGGATCATAAATTCAAGGCCAAAGAACTTGTTGTTGTTGTTGTTAGGTGTTGCAAGTCGGTGCCTGACTCATAGTGACCATACATTCAACAAGTGATAGAGTATTGCTACTGCTTCTCTGTGGGCTGGGATTTAGCTTGGTAGAGCGCCGTTCTGCAGTCTCTGAGGTCCTGAGTTCGAGTCCCAGCACCACAAAAACGGGAGAAGGACATGGCAGCCCACTCCTGAGGCAATCCCGGAACAATCAGCCATTGAAAACCCTATGAGGGTTGCTATGAGTCGGATACGACTCGATGGCACCTAACAACAACAACAACACTGCTTCTCTACTATTCAGGGTTTTGATTGGCAGACTATTTTTTGGGTGTGGGGTAGTGGGTCCTTCTCCTTATTGTACAGAAGAAGAAACATTTAAAGGTGATTAGGAGATTGGGCCCTGGATGCCTGTGTGCACAGCCTTTCCATGCTGGGGAAGCTGGGGTTGGGTATGGGCTTCAGTGGGAGGTGGAGCAGAAGAGATGAGAGGGAGGAGGGCAGGGGCCAGGGCAGGCTTTCTTTGACCAGGTCGGTTTTGTTTTCCTGTGTGTGCGTGGGAACCTAGGAACAAGTATTTCTGCTTGATCCTTACTCATTTCCAGAAGGCTAATTATCATTGTATGTTCCTTCAGTAGAGAACTCCAGTTTTTGGTCCTGAAGAGTTGGTTAAATAGTTAGTGATGACTAAACAATTATTTGGGGCCCCTTCCTCCCCCAGGGCGTGATTCAGTGCTTAACAAGAGGCAGTGTGAGTACTGAAAGAGGCAGTTTACACAGAACGAAATAGAGACTATAAATTATCACTCTGCAAAGTGCAAACCCTAATTAGGAGTTGATGGGACAAGTATTAAGACAACTTTGGAATGAAGTTATGTGCCTAAACTACTAAGAGAAAAGTAAATAGAAAATTTAAACCTCATGTTGATTAAGCTATGGAGAAATATCTTCACTTACACTTTGCTGTAACTATGGTACAGAATACCAACGAATCTTGCCATAACTAAAAGAGTTAAAACTTTGTTGCTATTGTTGTTAGGTACCATGAAGTAGAGTCTGACTCATAACGAAACACTCCTGGACACTGTGCCATGCCCAGCACTATGTCAGGGCTTCTCTGCCGTTCATAGAGTTTTCAGTGCATGATTGTTTTGGGATTGTTTCGGGAGTGGGCTGCCAGGTCCTTCTCCCATAGCTAAAACCTTACATAGCCTAAATACTATAAGAGACTCCAAATAAATCTACTGAATGAAGTTTCTTGGGACAGCATCATTTACAACAATTAAATAACAACAGTACAAATCCCCAAACAACAAAATGTCAAGGCAAATACTGCTTAGTAAGGTATTTCTTTGGCATTGGATGGGATGCTGCCACAGACTGGAGGACACAGAGTAGTGGTCAGTGGGAGGAGGGGCGGGACAAGCATGGACCCTCTGATTACAGCTACAGAACACAACTACTAAAGTAGCTTAGAGTCACACAGAAGGAATTTTAAAAATTAAATTAGTTAATTTATTGTATTTTATTTTGAGACAGTCTCGCTAAATGACTCAGACTACCTTTGGTCTCCACTTGAGATCCTCCTGCCCCCACCTCTGGAGTTGTTGGGATTGCAGGCATGCGCCACCACACCCAGCTTTTAATTTTATTTTTAATTGACACTTGTTCAAATTCTGTATATGCGTATACATATACATTATGTAATGACCAAGGTAATCAAACACTTATCCTTTCTTTGTGGTGAAACATTAAAAGTCACCTTTTCTGGCTATTTTGAAATATGTTGTTGTTGTTGTTGGGTGCCGTCGAGTCGGTATCCGACTCATAGCGACCCTCATAGGGTTTTCAATGGCTGTCTGTTTCCTGATTGCCTTGGGAGTGGATTGCCAGGTCCTTCTCCCAATTTTTGCGGTGCTGGAAATTGAACTCGGGACCTCAGAGACTGCAGCGCAGTGCTCTACCAACTGAGCTAAACCCCAGCCCCATTTTGAAATATACGTACTTTATTATTGACCATAGACACCCAGTTGTGCAAAAAGAACACCAGAACTGATTCTTCTAACAGTAACATTACACAAAAATTGGAAGTTTTTTATGGAGGGTAAAGAATGATAGACGGATCTGTTTTGTGTTTTCCTTCTTTTTCCTAAGTAAGTCAATGGGAACACAGTCAAAAAAAGGTTCTTGTTCATCCATCTTTCCTCCTTCTATTCCCTGCCCCTGTTTAAGTGACTCAGGTACCATTTATGTTTACCGTATATTCACAGGGAGCCTGCAGCCGTAGCACTGTGGCGTCCGATCCCGTCAGATCTCTGGAGCTAAGCAGGGCGGGGCTTGGTTATTACTTGGGATGGGAGACTACCTGGGAACACCTGGTACTGTAGGCTTGGGAGAAGGACCTGGCAACCCACTCTCAAAAATCAATCCCCCATTGAAAACCCTATGAATAGCAGAGAAGCATGACAATAGTGTTTCATCTGTTGTACATAGGGTCACTATAAGTCAGACACTGATTTGACGGCATTTAACAACAACAGCATATTCACAGAAGAGAGTAGCAGAGAGAATTAATCATCTCTATAGGAGACTGAAAGCTGGTAATTTAGTTCTGATTCATCCATTCCTTGAGTGAATTACAAAATACTTGCTATTTTAGATTTAGTTATTTTTTTAAATAAGGAATGGCAAAATTTCCTAGTCTTCTCATTTTCTCCCATAGATGCTGAGATCACTGGCAAAGAACATGTAAAAGCACTGAAGGATTTTGACAATGAGCCAGTGCATTGGGGCTGGGATTTAGCTCAGTTGGTAGAGCGCCGCTCTGTGGTCTGTGAGGTCCCGAGTTCAATTCCCAGCACCCCAAAAATGGAAGAAGGACATGGCAATGCACTCCCAAGGCAATCCCGAAACAATCAGCCATTGAAAACCCTATGAGGGTCGTGACAAGTAGGACACAGCTTGGCAGCACCTAACAACAACAGCAACAACATCAGTGTATTAGCTCTATTGTTAGACAAAGAAAATGAAGGAAACGGGTGCTGGAGATGAACTGCTGAGTGCTCTAGTCCACGTGCGTACGTATCCAAGTGGAATTCAGGGAAGAAAGGTTGCAGAGGACGTTGAGGGCACAGGGTCGTACAAGGCCATGCTCTTGAGGCTGAGCCCACGCGGGGATGTCGAGGGTCAGAACTCTTTGCAGAGATCACCTGTTCCCAACTTAGCGCAGCTTCACACACATCACGGGAGCTTTTGATGTTTTATGTATGTACAGAAAGATGCTTTTAAATTGGAAAATAAACATGCGTGGAGGGCCTTGAAGAGCTGGTTCTTAGATTAGGAAAAGACTTTGTCCCGAATCCAAGAAAAAGAAAACAGCGCAGTGAAATGGAAAGTTTACATGAGTTTTAGTTAGGGCCAGAGTTTCCTTCAGTAGAGGACATTTAACCCTGTAGTAGTTAAAGCAAAAGGCATGACTTTTTCTCTGGCAGAAATGATTGGCAGCAACCTGATCCGCAGTACACGTGGCCACAGACGCAATTTCATTTAAAAAGGATAGTGGTCCGTAGAACTGGAGTTACAGTTTTCAAGAAAATGCGACCCTAAGGAAGGCAGAGAGTTTGCCTAGTTGGTAGGATTTCCGGGGTTCCTAGATGGCATGGGCGCCTTATTCTTTGCTTTGAAGCTGCTTGCTAAAATCGCACGGTACTTGGGGGTTAAGCGTGCCCCTCCGGGAGAGACAGAAAAAGCAATTTGAAGTGTTTCCAGAAGTCTTGGTTTCTTTCCTTGTGTTGTCCTGCTTTGGCCACGCCACTCTAGAAACCTGACCTTTCCGAGTAGCTGGCCCAAGGGCACAGAGACTGGAGTTAGTCGGAAGTGGGAGGGACCGGGCACAGGCCCTGTCGTCTGTGTTCCTTTTCCTGAGTCCCAGTGGGGCCGAGCATAGAACCCCTTCGGCCTCTGTGCTTGTTCCCAGGGTGGCTCCGGTGACCAGGGGCTGGGAATGAGGTCATTACCTCCTTCGGTTTTTATATGGTGCCCTCAGGCCTGGGCTCCATCCTCTGCGAAACAGATCCAAAGCCACCGGTATCCTTTGAAGTTCTTGGCTGCTGCGTTTGGGCCAGCCTTGTGACTGCACAGCAAGAGGAGCGACTGGTCCCAAATATTTAACTACCTATAAGCTGTTAAGAGCTTGGGAAGAAATAAGCAAAGAAAGCCCACAAACAAGTTAGACAGCATCCGTGTGGACCTTCGGGCTTCTCCACGCTGCGCTGATGCACAAACAAATCCAGTATTTTGTGATCTCTGTTCACAGCCTGCTATCACTTTCGTTGTGGTCCTCCGGCAGATATCAGGATGCCAAAAAAGGATGGGAGGGGACCAGAAAGGGGGCGTTTCCAAATTATCACCAAGCAACAGCAGCAACAGCAACCCTAACAAAAACCCAGCATTAAACTGTGTGGTTATTCTTTTTCATGTTTTTCTTCTATGTTTTTTAAAGGTTGCTATTAGACTTTGTTATTGTTATTAGGTGCTTTGGAGTTGAGTCGGACTCATAGTGACCTTATGTACAGCGGAACGAAACACTCCCCGATTCTGTGCCAGGCACATGATCTTATTTATGTGTAAGCCTGTTGTTGTTAGGTGCCATCGAGTCGATATCCAACTCATAGCGACCCTCATAGGGTTTTCAATGGCTCGCTGTTTTGGGATTGCCTTGAGAGTGGATTGCCAGGTCCTTCTCCCATTTTTGCGGTGCTGGGAATTGAACTCTGGACCTCAGAGACTGCAGCGCAGCGCTCTACCAACAGCTAAATTCCAGTCCATGTGTAAGCCTAGGGTGGGGAAAAACTATAACTTTAAATGTTATACATATGTATTTTACTGTCTTATGATAAAAAATAAAAACCTTGAACACCTTGAGTGCAAGTCATTTTCTAGTCCTCAAAGTGGGTTAAAAGAGTGGTGGAAAAATAGGTTTTGTTCATGAGGTCCAAAAATAGTTATTCAAACTTCTGGCTTCTCTTTTTTTTGGAGTATTTTTCATTTTGAAGGTCAGGAAGTCAATGTTGGCTTTAAGTCATGCTTCATGGTAACTGGAGGTGAAAAGTGGAATATTAGAAATAAAGGAATGGGAAAGGAGTAATGGGGGAAATGAGAGGCAAATATTCAGATACAAGAAGTTGAAGAATTTAGTGAGAAATAAACCTTAAAATAGCTGATGTCATCATGAAAACGTATAATGAAATAAATAACAATGTAACTGACTTTAAGGAGTGTGATCTTCAGAATGATGAAGGACCAGTATTGCTCAATTTCATGACTTATGTCTGTGTCCATATTATTTACTCTAGTTCCTATGGCAACAAACCATGAAAAATACTTGAGAAAAAGGGTTTTTTTTTCTTTTTTTTTTGGTGGTACTGGGGGTTGAACCCAGGGCCTCGCGCCTGCATGCTCTGCAAGTGCTGAATCACTGAGCTGTGCCACCAGCCCATTTTTTTACTTTTTGAGACAGGGTCTCGCTTCTGGTCTTGAACTTGCGATCCTCCTGCCTCTGCCTCCCCAGCCGCTGGGATTACAGGCATGCGCCACCCAGCCAGCGAGAAAAAGTTTTGTAAACAAAGAAAACATGTAAATGACTCTAACAAGGCAAACAAGCATGGCTTTAAAGTTTTGTATGCTACTGAAGGGTAAAGGCCTGCAGCTGTAGCACTGTGGCTTCTGATCTGGTCAGATCTGGGAAGCTAAGCAGGATCACACCTGGTTAGTACTTGGATGGGAGACCGCCTGGGAACACCAGGTGCTGTAGGTTTGGGAGAAGAACCCGGCAACCCACTCCCAAAAAACAATCAGCCATTGAAAACCCTATTAACAGCAGAGGAAGCACTGACAATAGTGCCGGGCATGGCATAGTAGCAGGTAGTGTTTCATCTGTTGTACATAGGGTTGCTATGAGTTGGTCCTGACTCCACAGCACTTAACAACAACGAAGGGTAACTATCTGAGTAGTCATTGACTTTTTGCATGTATAGTAATTTAGATGTTCAGTAGGAATTCCATAAAGGTTTCCTCAAGTGCATATTACAAGATAATAGTAATCATTCATTCATTCATTCGATAAATATTGAGTGCTGAATGACTGTGGCACATCACAGACTTGAAGCTTCAAGAAATAACCAAAATTAGGGAGATGGATTAGGCCATGCTCCGGGCCAAAGGGGTTAATAGTGAGTTGCACCTGGCGCCCACCCACAGCTGAGTTCCACTATCAGCAGGTTCTTGCCGGTTTTTTTGGTTGTTGCTTTTTGGGTTTTGTCTTTAATCTAGGGTGTTTCTTTTGCCGCTGGGCTTCTTTGAAGCCTGTAGGCGGAGTCAGAGCGTTGACAAGAAGGCCAGCCTGGAGGAGGAGTGGAGACCAAATGCCCCTTCATGGCCTGGGAGAGGTAGGAAACTGCAAACTGACTCTAAACCACAAACACCACCCCCCCATCCCCCCACCCCCCCACCCCCCGCCATTGGCCTGGTTAACACAGGGAAGACGGGGGGGGGGGGGGGGGGGTGTTGTCCTTCTGGTAACAGTGAGAGACGTAAAAGTAACGCTTAACTGGAGTTGTCAGAGAGGCGGCTCTTAGAGCTCCACCCGCGTGTTAGAAAAAGTTCATGGTTTAGGACAGATTCAGGTGTCAGGGCTGAGAAACCAAATGGCATTTACGTGCACCCAAGGAGCACGTCCCTCCACATTCCTTCCTGTTTTTCTACTTAAGATTCCATATTACACTCGGTTGTTGTTGTTAGGTGCTGTGCAGTTGGTGTCCGACTCATAAGCGACCCTTCGTGCAACAGGCAAAACACTATTGT
>VMDO01023789.1:0-30966 GCA_007922755.1 Pedetes capensis
ATTTCACCTTACACCAGTAAGAATGGCCAAGATCAATAAAACAAATAACAACAAATGCTGGAGAGGTTGCGGGGAAAAGGGAACACTTTTACATTGTTGGTGGAGCTGTAAATTGGTGCAACCACTGTGGAAATCAATATGGAGGTACCTCGAAAAACTAAAAATAGATCTACCATATGACCCAGCTATAACACTATTGGGAATTTACCCAAAGGGAGATGGGTCATCATACCACAGAGACACCTGCATGTCCATGTTCAAAGCAGCGCTTTTCACAATAGCAAAGATATGGAATCAACTAAAGTGCCCTTCAACAGAAGGATGGATAAAAAAACTATGGTATATATACACAATGGAATACTATTCAGCAATCAAGAAAAATGAAATAGGGTCATTCACAGCAAAATGGATGGAATTAGAGAAAATTATTTTAAGTGAACGAACACAAGCTCAGAAAGAGAAACAACATATGTTCTCCCTCATATGAGAGAGCTGACTCAAAATTACAAGAAGAAAAAATCCTACTCAAAGGTCAGATCACATTAAAAGGGGGGGAGGGAAGATAAGAATGAGGTCAATATAAATGGACTAGAAATCACATGTAATTGTTCTAACAAGATAGAAACAAAGACCACTACAGGAAAAGTTTCTATCTTAAACTGAAATGGAACCCAAGGACATATAGAAAAATACTATATAGTGAAAGATAGAGAAGACTTGGATGGGAAACTTAGATGGGAAGGGTGGGAGGGGGGAAACATAGAGGAGGGTAAGGGGTAACCTATATGAATAATGCTTATCAAATTGCATATATGAAAATTGTCACAATGAAAAGCATGTCAAAATGAATCACATTATGATGTACATTAAAAATTTCTAATAAAAAAAAGACCTAAAAGATACATAGGTGATAATCTTTAGAATGTGCTTATTTAATTCACCAGGCTGGCTTCTACAAAAATCAGTCTGATCCTGGAATGTGACAGAGGACAATCACAAGAAATCCATTGACAATTGCTGTACCAGAAGGGGAAATTTTACTAGAACAAATTAACAAAACTCCAAATACATGGGATATGCACACTGATCTGATAAACTTATTCATTTTCATCCCTATTGCTGTAATTTAAATGTGTCCGCACAAGTTCATGAATGCAACATTGATAAAAAGTGGGATCTCTCAGAGGTGATTAGGTCATAAGGACTCTGTCTTCATAAATGCATCAATGCATTATCTTGGGAGTGAGTTAATTATTATTAAATGAGATGCTGATAAAAAAACATGAGCTTGACAACTTTCTCTCACACACAAGAATGCATGCTCTCTTGCCCTCTGCCTTGTGCCATGGAATGGCATAGAAAGAAGGTCCTCATCAGATCCCAACCACTCAGTACTAGACCTCACAACCTCCAGAACTGTAACAAATAAGTTCTTTATAAATAACCTACTCTGAAGTGTTTTGCTATAGTAGCACAACACAGACCAACACATCTATCAGGGAAGAGCTGAAGTAGTTTGTATTCTTTAGAGAAAGCAGAGGTGCACATTTACAGTTTTATGCAGGCCACATTAACTCTTTTGCTCTCCATTATAAATCTTCCCAATGGGCAAACCTTTGGTACACCTGGTCATTTACTTAATTTTTAAAAGCAAAATGGCCTAGAGAGAATAAATATAGACTCAGGTGGAGTGGCAAATGGTTTAGCTGGTTGTCCAGAGGTCTGAAAGGAGAAAGTTGTTGTGATGACATTTTATTGCTGTGACAAAATACGTGAGGAAACAACGTAAGTGAGGAAGGACTTACTTGGGCTCATAGTGGCAGCAGTTTTAGTCCATGGTCACTTGGCTCCATTGCTTCTGGGCCATTTGTGGTGAGCCAGAGCATCATGGCAAGGAGCATGGGATAGAGCAAAGTGGCTCACTTCATGGTGGACAAGGAACTAGAGCAGGGAGGGCCCAGGAGCAAGGTATAACTATTCTAGGGTATTGTGTCAGTGGCATACTTCCTCCAATGAGGCCTCACCTCCTACTTTTCACAACTTCCCAATAATGCCATCATATTATGAAACCATCAAGGGATTAATCCATTGAGTAGTAGTGTGGGGTGAGCTGGTTACACATAGAAAGAAGCAGTGGAGACAGCAGAACAGTGATGATGGCAGTGGTAAAAGACAATGGATCAGCAGTGACAGAGATAGCAGAGCAGCCTGAGCACTGAGCTGCAGAAGCAGTGAAATAAATGGCTGGCTGCTTGATAACCAAAGGAGAGGTGAGTGACAGTGGCAAGACCAGCAACTGGCAGCAGCAGCAGCAGCAGAGTAAAAGAACAGCAATGGTTGCCTCTGAACAGCAGCAAAGGTGACAGTCGTCATAGCAATAAGAGACAGCTGAAAAATTAGAGTGACAAGGGCAGCCAAAACAGGAATGATGGGAGAGAGAGAAAACTATGAAGAGCCAGAGAGGAGAAACTACAAGCTCTGGTGACTGGAAGAGTCCCAGAGAGCTGTTAAGTCTTTAGGATGAAAAGCCTCAGACACCTAAACCCGGGAGTTATAACACCAGCCACTATCTAGGATTGAAGAATCCTGATATCTAGTCCTGCCTAGAAGCTGTAATACCAGCTGTTACCATAAGGAAACCCCAATACCTATGCCCACCCAGAAGCTGCAATGCCAGTTCTTGTCAAGGGGTGAGGAATCTCAATCTCCTTTGCCTACATAAAAACTTAGCCCTAATGGGCTAAGTAGTCCCAACCTCTTGGATCTACATAGGAGCTGTAACATTAATGGACTGAGGAATCTCTCATTGGCCTACACAAAAGCTGTAACATTAGAAGGCTGCACTTGCTGCTGCCACTTTCATCTGTCTGCTGTGACCACTCACTATCATCAAACAAACACTCAGGGACATAGACACTACCAAAGCCCAGCACTTGAAGAGATTCTCCTTGCCTACCCATGATTCTGGGCTGGGATTTAGCTCAGTTGGTAGAGCACTGCTCTGTAGTCTCTGAGGTTCCAGGTTCTGTTGGTGATCATTTGGGGGTCGCTGAGAAAGACCTAGTGGAGGCCTGGGTGGATATTTGCCTGACTGAGGTAGAAGTCTGAACCTTATCCAAGTTTTACGCTATTCTTACCCCTCCCACTCATAACCTGGGACATAGAGTTGAGAGTCTTAGAAAGAACTCCAGGGACGGAGGCTTGTCTGGCTTGCTTAGAGGACTAACATCTATCCTCCAGGGCTGGCGACCTTTCTCCCACATCCTGGTGTTCCACTCCTCCCCTTCCCATCGAGTGATCAAAGATGGCCCCCAAACAGCCCAGCTCTGGTGTGGCCTCCTTCAATTTGATGGCTGCCTGGAGCCACCAGATTGGTCAGTAAAGGACCTTCGGTGATTGGCCTGGCCTGTGCCTAACCCCCCTATCAAAATTTTCTTTTTCAAATCCCGAGTTACATAACTGCCACATCCAGCACAAGCCACTCCCTGATTGGCTATTTCTGGGTCCACACCCCCTTCATAGAAGGTATATAAACCAACACTAAGACTACTAGCTTCCCTTTTTGTCCCTTATGTTCTTGATCCTTCCCTGTTCACCTGCTCTTTGAGCCCTTTCCAATCTGACCCCTGCACCCTACTCCTGAGACCTGCAACCTCCAACACTACCAGTGAAGATGTCTGAGGACTACAAGTAAGACTCCATGTCAAGCCCAGGGCCTCCAAATCGGCAAAGGCTCAAGAAAGACACAAACAGCTCTCTGCTTTTCTTCCCCTACCTTGGGGAGGAGGCGAGTAGAGAAGGCAAACTGGAGGGGCAACAGGAGACACACCTTGGGACACTTTCATTGAGTATTGTTGTGCTGTACCCCCTTTTGTTCACCTTGGTGGATGCAGCTTATTAAATTCAGTTCCTGTTTACCAGAAGGTTCCCAAAGTCCTTCTTTGACACCACCAGCTCTTGCCTATTTCCAAGGGTCTCTGAGTTCCCCTGTTGAGGCAAGCTCCATTAGGCCAGAATGAACCCCAATAAGGTTCGATTCCCAGCAATGCAAAAATGGGAGAAGGATGTGGCAATCCACCCACAGGCAATCCCAAACAATCAGCCATTGAAAACCCCAGGAGGGTGGCTATGAGTCAGACACAACTTGATGGCACATAACAACAAAAACAACAACTCATGACTCTATCCAGGTAGAGCAAAAGGTCCCCAGCCAACTGTTTGTTAACACTTTGAGACTAAGACACTCATTCTCCAAGCATCTGGGAACATTGCTTACCCAGTCCTGTAGTTGGGAATTTACCAGTTGCAAAGGATTTGCCTCTAATCAAAGGTAATGTCCCTGAGGTTATCCCAGACAAATCTTGTTTCATAAGTACTGTGTGAATATTTTATTATATTATTTCCCTGAGATATTAGTAGGATTTACTCTAAATATATTTTTGATTTTTTTTGAGTCATCTCTGATATTTTTTGAGCTCTTTTTATTTTACTCTTTTAACTTATTTGCCTTCATATCAGGAGACTTTATCAAATACTTGATAATCTCTAGGAAATCTATATGCACACAAACATAAGACAATAAAAATTGACTGGAAGCTACATGAGATTTTAACACTTGATGGGTTTGCTCTGAGATTATCTGAGTTAACTATTGTATTGGTGAAGTTCCCTCCCCCAGTCTTACCACTTTCAGTATATTTAAAAAATTTTTTTTATCTTGAGGTACTTAGTATTTCTAAAGAGGAATCCCCATTCTGCATATTTGAGCTGAGTGGGTAGGATATAAGACTGGCTCCTACAGCTGCTCCTATAGTGGGCAGTAAGAATTTCATTATTCAATATGCAGACTTTCACTGCTTTTTGGTGGCTGTTATGAGACTGTTAATGGAGTACATGGAAGTAGGGGGAAAGAAACTTGTAAAGGTTTTCAGCCAATCCTCCTTCTTCAGGCTTCCTGGTGTTTACATTCAGAGCTGCTGGTTGACTATAGTTTTGGAGACTTCCTGAGGGTGCCATATAAAGTTATACCTTGATGGTCCTCAAGTTATATTTCAGATCTCTCTATTCTGCTACATCACTTACATTTCACTAATGCATTCATTTTCTAGTTTATAATCCATTCTCCTTGCCCTTGCATATTGATCTTTTTTTCCCATTTACCACCACTCAATGCAGTTTGCAGAGGCCAGAGGTAAACGCATGGGTTCAATCCTCTATATTTTACCTTTAGTATGTTTTATAGATGGAGAAACTGAAGCCCATGGAGTGATAATGGCTTGCATCAGGTCATACAACATAACCAGACTGCAAATGAGTCCTGAGGCAGGTCCTCAGGCCTGTTTCTTCATGAAAGAAATAGATAGTCATGAAAATGAGAAGAATGTAGGAAGTCAGTATGGTAGTTTGGGAAATAGAGGGAGAGCATGTGTACAGATAGACTGAGAGGAAATGAAGATTTTTATGCTGAGATTTTCTGGTGTCTTGTAGCTCACTCTCTTCAAATTCCTTCAAGATATCCATTGTCTCCAAGAGATGCTTCTTGTGTTTACCACTGCACTATGATAAGCCACATACCTCAACATTTCTATTCTGTATTCTTTCTAAAAATAATCTGTAGTTTTTTACAATGTGGTTCTACTCAAATTGACCAGATGTACAAATGGTCACAATGATTTCTCATTGCCTATGAGATAAAATCCAAATCCTTGAGTTATTTTGTAATTCTGAAGAAAGTAGGGAAAAGGCATAACAAGGAAACTTTGAGGGAGAAGAAGGGAGCACCTTGCCAAAAGAAGGGATGATGAAGGGGACGGAGGTTAAAGATGGCTACAAGGTGATCAGCTGGGGTGATAGGAGATTTAGAACAGGAAAATCAGGTGCGCTGATGAGCTTGTTTTTAACATGGTAATGTGAGGCAGGCAGTGTGTCAGCCACACAGTAATGCATAGCAGACAGACAGCTATAGACGGTGGACTATGTAGGCTTGCATCATGGGATCTCAGGATTGGCAAATTCTCATGTGCTTCCTAAATCAATGCTAAAAGAAGTGAGAGAATATGATGCTCTAGGGATTACCAAATCAAATGGAAGCTTTTGAGGATAGGGACATTTGAGTGGCTTTTAGTAGGAGAGAAGGAAGAACAAGAGAGAGTGTTATTTCTAATATTATTTATTTCTATTTTTTCTAATATTATTATTTCTAATTATTTATTATTTATTATTATTAATATTAATAATAATTTAATAATAATAATTAATTATTTAATATTATATTATTTAATATATTCTAATATTATCATTTCTAATATATAAATACTCTTTTTTCCATCAAAACCAAAGCATCCCTAAAACATAACTGCCAGATCACTACTGTGATATCGACAACTGTACTAGTTTTCTGTTTCTGCTAAACAAATTACCAAACTTAGTGCCTAAATACAAATATACTGTCTTATAGTGTTGAGGGTTGGAAGTACAAAAATCAGTCCCACTGAGCCAAAGTCATGTGTTGGCAGTGCTAGTTTCTTCTGGAGGCTCCAGGGGAGAGTCCATTTCTTTGCCTTTTTGAGCTGCTAAAGGTTACCTCTTTAGCTTGTGACACCTTCCTTGTGACACTTCAACTCCTTAGCTTGTGACACCTTCCTTCATCTTCAGATCACATCACTCCAACATGTAGTTCCATCTTCAAATCTCTTTTTTCTGATGTTGACCTCGTTTTCTCCTTTTAATGAAGACATATGTTCCTCAGATTCCCATGACTGGCAAAGTACCTGGGAGAAGTCAACCTAAAATAGGAGATACTAGTTACAGAGGTTTGAGTCCATGGTTTCCTGGCCATTATTTATGAGCCTGTGGCAAGGCAGAACATCATGGCAGACAGTGTGTGGGGGTAAGTTTGCTCACCTCATGGTGGCCAGGAAGCAGAAAGAGGGGAAGTGTCAAGGGTCCCAATATACTTTTCAAGGTCATGGCCCCAATGACATACTTTCTCTCACTAAGCTCCACCTCCTAAAATTTCCACCACCTCCCAATCATCAGCTGGGGACCAAGCCTCCAACTGTTGTGCCCAAAGTTCGGTTCCCCAATGAGATCGACAAGGAGACCATACTCTGTCTGCAAGCGCAAGGAGAGTTTATTGGCTAGCTCGAGCTAGGGACCAGCATAGAGTCCTCAAGAGAGTGGCTCTAAGTGGACCCTGAGCTGTAGAAATACAGAGCTTTTAAAGGCATAAAGTAGCAAGTTTCCGGTGGAGGGTTGGTTACATTGATAGTTAATCAACAGGACACCATATGTCCTTTCTCAGAGCAAAAGGGAGGAAGGGTTAACAGGATATCATTTGTTACTTCCCATCCCAAGAGGGAGGAAGAGGGAGGTAAGATAGGGGAATTACAGCATTAACATATGTAAGAGATAGGGAATTTACAACATTAACATATTTGTGTAGGGATCAAAAGGCTCTTCCAGCTACTTTCCCCTGGGCCTATTGGGGTCATGACCTAGCTACAAGATGGTTTCAGAATGGTCTCAGTTATTTTCTATAGTACAAGATGACGTTGGTTCTGTCAGGATCAGGCTCAATCCTTTCACAACATGTGAGACTTTTGGGGATACTTAAGATCCAAACCATAACAGACTCTTATTATCCACCCAGATAATGCAAAATAACCTACCTACCTCAAAATTCTTAAATTAATCATATATGCAAAGTTATTTTCTGACAAATAAATGAACACATTCACTTGTTCTGGGGGTTAAGACATAGGCATTTGGCAGGGGAGGGAGGGTCATTATTCAGTCTAGCACAGTAACTTTCTGATAGTACTCATGATTTTAGTTCTTGTCAAAATTATATATATATATATACTCTTATATACTCATATATATATACACTCATATATATACTCATATATATATAAATACATGCATTATATATATATGCACACACATATATGTGTCTATATATATATATATATATATATATATATATATATATACACAAACAAATCAGTTAGTCAATGAATGAAGATCTTTTAGTGATTCAATACATGTTTACTATTTGGTCCATTGGGCTGGGATTTAGCTCAGTGGGTAGAGCGCTGCGCTGCAGTCTCTGAGGTCCCGAGTTCAATTCCCAGCACCGCAAAAATGGGAGAAGGGCCTGGCAACCACTCCCAAGGCAATCCCGAAGCACTCTGCCATTGAAAACCCTTTCAGGGTCGCTATGAGTCGGATACCGACTCAATGGCACCTAACAACAACAACAACATTTGGTCCATTATATAAATGGCCATGTTTTAGACTATCTTAAGAGGGTGTCCAAGAAACCAGTGCTTATTCTACAAACTTGACCCTGCTTGATCTCAAAGCAAATTCTCTGTCATACTAAAATGACAGCCAGTTCATTGGTTATCATGGAATTAAGACAAGAGAAAGCAAATCTATTTTTAAAATCATTTTAGTTTAACGCATTTGACCAAAAATAAGGTCAAACACAGTAACGCATAAAAGCATAAGCCACTCGCCTGGGCCACAGGGGCCACTGGGCTCTCCCAACACATCACCATGAGGAGAGGGATGACAAATCTCCTGGGAGGTGGGTGGGGATTTAGATAGCTTTGGTGGGCATCAGAATTTAGAGGGCTTTACTCTGCGTCTTAATGAGCCTCTGACACAGTATCCCAGAATGCATCTCTCACAATTGCCTGTGTCATGGGGCCCATCCAAAGGCACCCTCCGGATCACTGGCATCTGCCTGAAGCCATGTCTGTAGTATCTCTGCAGAACATCATGGACCAGGTTTTGCAGAATCCTCATAATCCTTTTGGTGGAGAACTCGGGATTCTCAAATTGAGACCAGGAACACTTCTGGCATCTCTGACGAAAAGTCCTCATAAGCTCCTGGCCCTGAGATTTCCAGGGATCCCTGTACATGTGGCATAGGATTTTTACTTCGGCAGAAGTCCAACTTCGGTCACACATGAAACACCAGAACCTGCAGGCAGGAGGAGGAAGCCCATCATGTTCTCAACTAGTTGCTGATCTAAGGGAAAATGGTCCTGACCTGTCTCTAAGATCCCTTTCAGTCTGGACACTTCATGTTGTTTAGACTCTCCAAGTCACTGACAAACAGGAGTAAGGTATTGTGTTTCAGATAAAGCTTTTCCTATGAGGCACTGAGTCTACCTCTTTGCTAGTAAAAATATCTCTGGATGCCTCAGAGGAAAAGAAATTTCTACCTTGTACTGTGAAATTTATTACTCATTATAATAATAGAAAACATTTACAAAGTAACTCTATGTGGGGCACGCACCTCCCTGTCCGGCCTGGAGGTTCAGATGGGCGGCACACAGATACTAAACACAGTTCACTCAGGACCCTCCGGTGAGGGGTGCGGACTGCTGGGGCCCTCGGGACCCCGAAGGAGATGGGAGAAAGGAAAAGCCTCAGGCACTTTTGCCTTCCAGGAGCAAACACCTGTGTTGGTCATCTCAGTGGTCACGAGGAGACAGCTGTTGCTTCGCTGGTGATCAGACGGAGAGCAGGTTCTTTTCCTTGTTGATGATTGCGACAGGAGAGCATTCTTTCCTCACCAAAGGTCCGGGGGAGAGCAGCGGGAGAGGCATTTCCTCATCGGTGGTCCGGGCAGGAATGGGCAAGAAGGCACAGAAAGTGGTGCCAAAAAGCCTAAAAGGCCTAAAAGGATTGAGCTGCCGCAGCACAGCTCTTTATATAGCTCGCCCACAGAATGGCCTGAGCCAATCAGCTTTCAGTCCAATTGTCCAATCAGGAAGGGTTTTATACAAATGTGCAACCAAGTTACTTTCATTTTCCCTAGATTTCTAATTTACAAACCAGATATTCAAAAGCCGTTTTCTCAGTTTGGGAGTTTTTGCCAATTTCCTCCCAATTTTTCCCTACAACTATTTTGAGGCAGGCACTATAATTGATGCCTTACAGGATTATCTGTTATTTTAAGTCATTCCTGTAAAGTAGGCTTTATTGAGCAAAATATCCAGACAACAAAACTGAGTCATAAAAAGTGATATGCAGGGTATGTGACAGAGGCATATTTTCCAATCCTAGGCTGTTAGAAACTGACCTTGTTCATCTATCTACTATAGCACATCACCCCTAGTGAGCAGCACAGCTAATCTTGCACCTAGAGAAGTGCATTAGGAGCTGGAGCCATGATACTTGGTTGAAGATCCAAGTCCATTAGGGGACCTTAGATAAAGCACTTCTCTACACCTTAAGTTTTAAATCCATAAACAGGAAAATATTCAAAGGTTGTGTTGTCAGCATCAAAGGAGACAATGCGTGTGAAAGTATTTTAAAATTATAAAATGCTTTTCAAAAGCTGATCGGTATTTTCCAAAAGTATGCTGGTGAGCTGCTTTTCGCATCTCAAAAAGGCCAACAGATCAATTTATCTGAACAGAATAAACACTTTCCTGTTTGAAGGAATGCCGAAGGGATAAAACATATGAATCTCTCAAGGAACTTTGGCTGCTGTGCAGAGACACTGGCCCAGCTCACTGGATTGCAACACAGAACAAAGCAACTGTTATCTGGGCCCTAGGAAAACTGTTCTTCAGAGCCATAGGAGGCTTCACTTTACAACAATGGGCTATAGCTCAAAATAAATATATAGTGTATATAATATTTATAAATAGATTATGTCAAAATATGCTGCTGTTGTTAGGTGCTGTTGAGTTGGTGTCCAACTCATAGCAACCCTACGTACAACAGATGAAACACTATTGTCAGTGCTTCTCTGCTATTCATAGGTTTTTCAATGGCTAATTGTTTTTTGGGAGTGGGTTTCTGGGTCCATCTCCCAAGCCTACAGCACCTGGTTTTCCCAGGTGGTCTCCCATCCAAGTACTAACCAGGTCTGACCCTGCTTAGCCTCCAAGATCTGACTGGATTCGACGCTACAGCGGAACGGCTGCAGGCTCAAAATATGTAGCAGGTATTTATATGATATACCTAACCACTACCTTATGAGAAGGTAGAAGGGACAGTTGCTCTGCTTGGGAGGACCGGGGAGTGCCTTAAGGAAGAGGTGAGCCTGGAGTGTTTCCTGAAGGATGAGTAGGGAAGGAATAAGGAAAGGACTTGCCCAAGGGGCAGACATCTTTACAAGGGTATAGAGTTTGAAAATGCATGGCTTACATAACCATGCTTAAGGAATGGGGCAGAGCATGCCTGAGGTGGGGCAGGGATGAGCAGGTAGCGGGATGCATGAGGAGAAGAGAAGAGGACTGAGGGTCCTGGAGGCTATGTAAGACTCTCCAGGCCAGCCATTCTCACCCTCCTAACATGGCAGAGGAAGCTGGCCCCTGTAGCCCAGAGGCTTGTGCGGGGTTAAAGAGAGACTAGCTAGTAAGGGAGCCAGGAATAGTGATGTCATTTTGAATGCAAAATTAAAAAGCCACGAAATTTTGAGGAGAATATTGAATCAATGTTCATGGACAGCACATTCCTTTTGGTCACTGGTTTAGCAAAATCTCTTCAAATATGTGAAATTGCAGGAGAAGAAACTATCTGTGTTTATAATGAGCCTGAAGCTGTACCACTGTGGTGTCTGATCCTGTCAAATCTGGAATACTAAGCAGGGTTGGAACTGGTTAGTACTTGGATAGGAGACCGTCTGGGAACACCAGGTGCTATAGGCTTGGGAGAAGGACCCAGCAACCCACTCCCACAAAACAATCAGCCATTGAAAACCCCATGAATAGTACAGAAGCACTGACAATAGTGTTTCACGTGTTGTACACAGGGTTACTATGAGTTGGACACAGACTTGAAGGCACCAAACAATGACAAGCTAATAAGGGAGGGACATTCCTTAGAAACTCCAAAAACTATGCTTTGATTTAGCTTTTGCAGCAGTATTCTCTCCTTTTAATCCCAGGCCTTTGGTAAAGCAATGTGTGGGAGCCCGCAGAGGCCACTAGAGACCTCTGCAACAAGTGAGTGGCGACAGTGTAAGGAGTTCCACCAAATTTAGGGTTAAACAAAATAAAACAGAACTGTCTCTCTTTTCCAGCTGCCTACAGGAAATACCAGGCTGGGAGGAGAGAAAGCCACCCCCAGAAGCCAGGGGAAAGATTTACTCCCTGCCTCTGCAACTGGGGCCCACAGTTAAGTCTACCTATGTATATTTCCTGGCTTTCCTTCTATCCTTTCTATAAATTGTAACACCTGTACAGGGAAGGTGAAGGCAGACAGAAAGGTGCTCTCCCCAGTCTTAGCCAAAACTGTAAATAAATTCATTTTTCCATTTTCTAGATTTTGTGTCATTTTCTGTTGATGAGGGCCAGCAGCTGGATCCAGAGCCAGCTAGGTGGGGCCTGGGGCTCTGGTAACAAGAGAACAGCAGGGCAGATTTATGGGACTTGGAGAAATTCTTCAAGGATTTCCAGAAATATTTAGAGAAGGAAACCCAGTAAAAGAGGAAACTTACAGTATTTAAGCAGGATGGAGTCTTGGAACATATCAGTTAGACCATAAAGAACACTATGACCACAAAAAGCTAGAAAGCCTAGTGACATTTACTCTCCTCTTTTTCTTCATGTTGGTGGGGTACAGAGTAGTAAGTTATTTGATACTGAAAGAGATTCTAAAGACCCACCCTTCTCTCTACCACTTCTAAATTACTGTAGCTCCTGTTTTCTGTAACTTAAAATCTCAAGAGTATTCTTTTGGATGGTTTCACAACTCTGTAACCATTAAGCCTCTGTCCCCCTCCCCATGCCACCTGTGAAAGCCTCCCTTTTATTCTTCTACCAGCAACACTGGTCTTTGGAATGCAACCCTCCCACGTAACCATGGCAACGAGAGTGCCAGCCCACCAGATACACCTCTGGAGGCCTTCTATCTGCAGTATTTGCCCTGAAGGCCCATACTGAGGAGGCCTTCTTTGTCTATTTTTGTGGCCCTTTTCTCTCTGCTGTGAGATCCCTTTGCATTTCAGGTTACTATCACTCCCTTGCAGAGGGATCACTCCTCTGCTGAATTCTTTAAAGGACGCAGACTGCCATTTTCCCTGTCACTCAGCTCTCCAGAGATTTCTCGGGCTGGGTCATTCCTAGCAATTAATAAATGCTCTTAAAGATTAATAATTATCCTGGGGTCTCTTCTTTCTCTTGAATCCTGCTTTAATACATCCATTATGGAACTGTTAAATCAGTTTATCTTACATATGGATCACCTTGCATATTTTACAGTGCAGGATAAATGAAAGCAAAGAAATAAAAAGATAGAAATTTTAATTAACATGTAATGACAGTCATATGCAACTATGGGTTACACCCTCATTGCCTTCTTTTCACATATTCATATGGTTGCATCCTGTATTTTGTTTTCTGCTCCCTGTCTACCCCTCTGCATTGTTGCCCTCCCCTTGCCCCCTTCCCACTCCCACCTCCCATCCACTGATCCCCTCCCCCAGCCTATGAGGTTCACGTGTATTTTCCATTCTTAGTTAAGTATAATTGTAGCAGACGTTTATTCTTTTAACAAACTCTTGCAGGGATAAATCAATGCTAAGCTAAGCCTCTGCGAGTAAGGCCTAAAGCTGTTCCACCCCCCACTTACCTGCCAAAGGCTCTCTACTCATACTGGCTCCACCCCGGGACTGTGAGATAGGGCACAATGGTCTCCTTCAACTTCAGGGTGCATTTGGAACAGGGTTCCTCTTGCTGGGTCAGTTCTTAAAACGTCTAATCCTATGTGCTGATATCTAACATTTTCCTTCTCAGAGGTCAAGTTTCAGTGTGTAGTGAGCACCTTTAGATTTTGCTCAATAAAAACTAACTAAATAAATAAATAAATGGACAGTTTTGTTTTCTCAGTTCAGTTTCCATTTCCTGTTTTTTACTTTCATTTTAAGAGTGCATGGAACAGTTCTTTGTTCAGAAGACAGAGGGCAGCAGAGTTTGGTACTTTGTTAACAGCCCATGCCATGAGATGCTTGCTTACAGAGCTCGGTTCTAGACCCTGGGGTCCAGGTAAATTAGCTTTCATTTTATTTTAAATTTTATTTTTCTCTCATTTTCGTAGTTAGCAAAGCACTATTTTTGGCACTGCGGCTAAGAAGCAGTGCCTGCCCTCACACATGCTCCACAGCTCGGCACTCTTCTCATGCACCTGATCAGTCCTTGCTGGAGGTGCCTGAGGGAAGTGCCTCCTGATAGCCTATAGGTGAACCACAAAGAGAACTGAGGTATTTAGCCCAAAGTCACACAGCAAGTAAATAGTAGAGGTGAGACTTGTAGCCATGTCTGTGTGACTCTAAAACCCGAGGATCTGCACCCACCTCACTCCCTGCACCCACCTCACTCCCTGCACCCACCTCACTCCCAAGAATGGTGTTTCAGATTCAAGGTTGGCACACTGCACCAGGGCCAGAGAGCCATCCTAAACCCCTGACTTAGTAGTTTGATCTAGGGAGACGTCCTGGGTCCTGGGAACCAGAGATTAGTATTTACCTCACTTGCACATGTGAATTATTGGTCAGGGCAGCGTAGAAGCAGGTAAGAGAAGCATTGTTCCGTGGTAGAATAGTGAGAATTCCTATTCTTGGGGTGAGGGATAAGACTGGACCACGAGTTAAAGACATGTCTAACCCAGATGAAGTTCCAGAAAGGAAGTTTAAAATCCAATGGAGGAGGTAGAACAAGCAGGACCCTTGCCCATGGCAGCCCTGCTCTTGCCTCTGTGGCTGACACAGGGTCAGTTGGTTTGTTGGGGCCTTCAGAGCTTTACTGAGATCTCTTGGAAGCCAGAACCACCCTTTCTCCTCCTCACCCCGAGAAACTCTGTTCTATTCAGACTCCACCTGCTTTCATAGCCTGACAAAATGAGGGCACCAGTGTCTACACAGAGATGGTGTAAGAGGCACTTAGGAACTGCTTCTGCTAAACAGCACTGAGTCCTCACTTGGTCCCACAGGTAACTAAAAGTGAAGTAGGGTACCTGTCACAGGCCTAACAACTCCATTATGTCCCATTCCAGTGCTGGTTCTGCCTTCACCTTTCCTCTTGAATCACTTTCTCCCACAGTCACCTGGGACTACAGGAACAAAAGGACTGATCAGTAAATGTCTCTATGACTAGGGACTGAAACTCTTATAGAAAAATGAACATCAAAAAGTTTGTAAAAAGTTTCTTTGTCAAAACTAAAATGTATTTCAGTTAGATTAAAATTGTTAGAGCTTAATGTTCCCAGCTATGAACCCTGCTTATTAAAGTTATCTCTAAGTAGGAGTCCCTCTCACATTTCTCCCTGAGTCCCTCACTGGTTATCTCACCTGGCCAATAACTTCTTCCTGACTGTCCTTGTCTCCCTGTAACTATGACAACTATCTTAGTTTTCTTTAAAATGTTACTTAGCCCACCTGCAGATGGTCATGTAGACCCTACTCATGTGATTAATCCAAATAAGGTATGACTTCCTCCACCCTGCTATAAACTATAAAACCTCAGGAGAACAAAGGCTTGGGGTCAGCCAGATCATGAGAGGACATGTTTTCCTCAGGCTAATCTATTTGCTAATAATTTTGTTTTTTTACCCAAGATTCTTTGTCTCTCAAAATACTTTAGGTTTTCCCTGGTGCAACAAAACTTCCCCCAAACATTGGTAACCCTCCAGGACAGACAATCCATGCAATGATGGTGAGGCTGCTGCCTGGAGCAGGAGTAATCATCTTGTGAGAACCAGGTTGCTGTTGTTAAGCAATGACACAGACAGCAAGTTCTTTGGACACTTTACAGAACCTGATCTGAGATCCGGAGCAGCCAGGCCACACCTTGACCAGGCCTGCTTAGCTATGCCTAACTCTTGCCTCTGCCCCAATTCTTCCTCTAGGTAAATCTAGAGCTCATGTCAATAACTCAAAGATGGAGCTGGAGTCACCACACCCCTTTATCTGTTCCTCTTCCCAGTGTACCACATTGGGAAAAAACTCTCCTTTCTGTGCTTTTCATCATTTTCACTTATCTCTTTAAGTGGCCTGTTGAGAAGGGTGGCTGAGCCTAGTCCATTTTGTCCAAAAACTCTAATAACAAATATAGGAAACTCTAGTATCTGGAATTGGATCCATTCTGTGTAAAATATTAGAGCTAGACAGCTATTAGGAGTCAACTTTCTCTCTTTTTCTCTCCAATTTTTATTAAAACACAAACAAACAACAACAACAACAAAACCCAACCAACCAACCAAACAAAAATACCAAAAGTGAGAACTGAGGGCTGGAGGAAGCCCTTTGGCTTCCTTACCACCAAAACTGAAAGGAGGAAAAAGGAGAAGGAATGAAAGGAAACTGCAGCCGCTTTTTGAATGGTGTGATACACTTAAGCCGCTAGGTTTTTGCACCAAGACATTGTAATTCCAGGATAATGGAACAGTGGAACTTTGTAGTTGGAAGAGATCTTGGCTAACATCGTGCTCCCCCACCCCCAACCACCACCAACCATTTCACTGAGACTCAGTGACGGAAAATGACTTGGCCAAGTCATACAAAGTGACCATGGTGACCTTCAGGATTTTATCAACTATTTGTGACTGAACAGATTGACTAAAGGGCTTCTAAGAGACAACTGGAAAGGAAAATGGATCCCCAAAGAACAAAAAGTACAGATCAATTCTGGAAAGGAACGGCATAGAGAAATTGATTCTCAGTAGTTGTGAGCTAGAATGAGTCTACAGGATCATCTCACCCTGAGCTAGTAAGTGGTATTACTCCCCTGGCTGGCCCAGGTTAGACATTACTAATCAATGCTTGCACCTTTCTTTGCAGCACTGGGGGTGACTTCAGAATCCCTCTCATCCCAGTGCTCCAAGGTAGCCACTGCCAACTGATTGGCAGGTGGAAAATTCTTGCCATCTTGGCAGTAGTCCAGGTCCTTCATTTTATAAGCTACAGAAATTGAAGCCAAAGTCATCTTGTCATTGTTAGATGCCCTCAAGTCAGTTCCACCTCATGGTGACCCTCATAATGTTTTCAATGACTGATTCTTCGAGATTGTTTCAGGAGTGTATTGTCACATCCTTCTCCTGTAAAGCCAAGGTAGATCTGGTTTAACCAAGGGTTAAGTTATTATAATCTTAGGCATGCACTCATTTTTGGAACAACACATGACCCATCACAAATAGGGCTAGTGCAAAGTTTAATACAAATACATTTTAGAGCTTGGGGACACTGTAGGCTTGGGGAAAAAGGAAATTATATGTGAGGGACAAGGACTGGTGGGGATCAAGTTAAAAGAGACGGAGGCCCTGTGTATGACACTTAGCCACTCACTTATTTCTATAGTCACTCTAGCTTGGGAGAAGAAAGGGATGGAGAGATTCAGTTAACAGAGAGAAATAAGAAGTGAAAGAAGCAGTATCTAAGGTAGTAATAATCTTAGATTTTTAAAATCTCTTTGATTAGTTAGCATAAACTCTGTAGGCATTTTCAGAATTGTTGTTGTTAGGTGCTGTAGAGTCTGGTAGGACTCATGGTGACCCTATGTACAACAGAACTAAACACCCCCGACATTGTGCCATGCCCTGAACTATGTCAGCACTTCTCTGCTATTCATAGGATTTTCCTATGGTGATTATTTTGGAAGTGGGCTACCAGGTCCTTCTCCCATTTTTGTAGTACTGGATATCAAACCCAGGGCTTCAGAGAGCACAGAGCAGCACTCTGTCAACTGAGCTAAACTCCAGCATTATTTTCAGGATAGGTATAGAGAAAATGTTCAGGTGATTGAATAGGGGATGTGTTTCAACTCTTCCGAGTAGGGGGACTGAATTCTGGACTAGGGAGTCCATGCTGTGTTTGTGATGGCACAACCTCACGCCCCTAGCCCTGAGATGACCTGTCTAATGAGTAGTGGAGCCAGGACTCAAATTTCTTCAACACCACACCAAATCTCAGGAGAGTGTGTGCAATACTAAAGAAGGAACCAGTTGCTAATGATAGGAGAAGAGGCAGGAGACACAGGGAGCTATTTGGGGGCAACCAAGTGGATCTTCAAACTGCTCCTCTAAGGATTGCTCTCTTGAGCCACTAGGCACATACTTGGAGGAGGCTCCATTTTGGACTACTTATCAGTAAAGGTCAATGTGAAAGAGAAAGGAAATGTTGAAATCACACCATCCTGAAATGCAATGGAAGGGGCTGGGCTTGCTGCTCATCACTGCCCCTGCACACACTGACACCTGTGTACAATAGAAAACCATCGGAATTAAGGAAAAGTAGAGAGTTGTATTAAAATGATCAAGTAGTATATTTATCAAATGTCTATAAACTTCTAGTCCCAAAACCCTTACCCTCAGGCAGGATTCATTCTAGCAAAAAAGACAGGCCTAATCCTAGACTCCTAGACTCACCTCAACTCTGTACTACAGAGAATCAACCAACCTACCTTCCTTCCTGCCTTCCTTCTTTTCTTTACTAACTTTTCCTTTCCTTTTCTTTTTTCTTTTTTCTTAATACTAGCAAGTTGAACCCAGAGCCTTGCACATGCTAGGCAAGTGCTCTACCACTGAGCTTCACCCCAGCCCTATGATGATGATGGTGATGATGATGATGATGATGATGATGATGATGATGATTTTGACATGGTCTTGTTAAGTTGCGAAGGCTGCCTCTGGCCTTGAACCTCTGATCCTCCTGCCTCAGCCTCCTGAGTCACTAGGAATGCTGGTGTGCACTACATCACCCAGGTGAAAATTGATTTCTCTATGCCCCACTTTTTTCAGAATTGATCTCTGCTTTTCTTCCTTTGGGATCCTTCCTCCTTTCCAGCTGTCTCTCACCAGCTCTTTATTTCCCCCTGTCTCACTCTTGTCAGCTTCTCCCATTAGTTAAGAGCCAGATTGCTCATGTTGAATACTAATTTCAGCATTTATCACCTTGGTGGCCTTGGCCAAGTCCCTGAACTTCTCTGTGCCTCAGTTTCCCTTTCTAAAAATGGGAATAATAATATTACCTACCTTACAGGACTATTAGGAAGACTTAATGCATATAAAAATTAGCCAAAAGAAGTTTGATGTTTTTGTGTTGGTTGTTACTATGTTGCATGTTTTTAAAAATTACCTTAAAGTCTTTCTTAAACACGCGGAGAATACAAGAAAATAAAATTATATTTCAATTAAAAAAATTATCAAACAGGGAGAAAAATTATAAGTAGGAATCTGTCTCATATTCACAAAGCAAAATAGTCACTTAGGAATCCAGACTGAAGAGAAATATACCTTCTGTCATGCCTTGTTATCTAACCATGCACCTCCCTGGGCAAGGCCAGCTCTTCCCCCAGGAGATGTGTGCAACATCTTGACAGCCAGCCACCCTGTGAAAGGTGAACAAGAAGTGAAATAAGGTGCAAAATGCAGAGCCAACAGCTGCACAGGCCCAGAGCTCATGTTTGCTAAGGACACCACTCAACGGAGTAAAGCTCATACTAAATTAAGCCTAGAGAAAGAAGAACGACAAAAGGCTTACAAGTTTCAAAGGGGGAAGTTTGTCTCATAATTTCTTTTCTTTTCTTTTCTTTTCTTTTCTTTTCTTTCTTTGTTTCTTTGTTTCTTTGTTTCTTTTTTTTTTTTTTTTTCAGTACTGGGGGTTGAACCCAGGGCTTCGCATTTGCATACTCTGAAAGTGCTGGACCACTGAGCTGCACCCTCAGCCCATTTTATTTTTTACTTTTTGAGACAGGGTCTCGCTAAGTTACACAGACTGCCTCTGGTCTTGAACTTGCAATCCTCCTGCCTCCGCCTCGCGAGCCACTGGGATTACAGGCATGTGCCACCGTACCCAGTTTAGTTTGTCTTATAATTTCTATAAAAATCTGAGTGGCTGGAGGCCTCTTGAGGTCTGTCACTGGGATCCCAAGGTCTGCCTTAATAAGAAAAAACAGAAGGATGTGTTTTGGTAGAAAGAACTTCCCAGAGTTTGATGAAAGCTGAGCCTCAGAGAGGAGATGTGACCAAACCAGGGATGCCAGCCAGCCACAGCCACTAGAGACACAGTCTGGAGTCGGTACATGTAGCTACTTTCTCTTTTCAGCACAGATGATCTGAAAGCCAGAGTCAGAACCATTTGTGCTCTGTTGCAAGGTGGTGGTAGACATGTGCTCCCTACTGGAGCAGAGTCTGTGACCACCTCCACTCCACACCCAGGTCAGAAAACCTATGGGCCAAAGTCTATCCTTTAATGAGCTTCTGTTATCATGACTCATTTTGCTGTTGTTGTTGTTAGGTGTCACCGAGTCAGTATCTGACTTACAGCAACTCTACGTACAACAGGCCAAACACTTATCATCAGTGTTACTCTGCTATTCATAGAGTTTTTCAATGGCTGATGGTTTTTTGGGAGTGAGTTCCTGGATCCTTCTCCCAAGCCTACAGTATCTGGTGCTCCCAGGCAGTCTCCTACGTAAGTACTAACCAGGCCTAACCCTGCCCCACTTCCGAGATCTGACGGAATCAGACGCCACAGTAGTGCAGCTGCAGGCTGACTCATTCTACCGATCCTTTACTCCTGCCTTGAGGGATCACCTCCCAAATTAACTTCTTATGCCCCTTGTCTCAGGTTCTACTTTAAAAGAAACTTAACCAAGACAAAGCACCTTATTTTTCTTTATTTCCTTCTCATGTATGAAAAAGGCATTTTGTAGCTCAACACATAAGGATGTTGGAAATCATCACTTCAATTCTTACAACCACCACCACAACAAAAAGCAAACCAAAGTGAAGATCAATAACCCTTCTTAGATCCCTCAGAGAACTGAGGTCCCAGGGCAAACTGCTACCCTGAAGACTGGAGAAAGACAGGTGGATACAGAGAATCAACTCTTTACATTGGGAACTCTTTACATTGTAATCTGCAATTTTCTGGAAGCTCAGGAATAACCAAGTTGAGAATTTCAAAAATCCAAGAGGGCACACTTGCATGAGTTTCACCTACTGGAGCCTCCTCGCCCCTTCCCCTGTTGTCACTGTGAAGATGGAGGAAAACCTTATAGTTCTGGCAGGGGAAGAGAAATATAACCATTCAAAAACCACCCAGAGCTCTCTGTTCTCCTTAACATGTTCTGCCCTAAAGGGAATCTATTTCACCAGAGTGTGATGGATTTCACTATTACCAAAGTCTAGCCTGGAAATGGAAAATACTCCTACTCAATGCCAGTCACTTGTAGCCTTCAGTGGGGAGGATGGGAACTACCCCGCTTCCTCCCTTCTGTGACTTCCTTTCTGCCTAGTCATGAGAACAAAGCCCACAAAGCTGGCCATGACAGAGAAGTGAGTCTGGCACAGGCTCAGTGAGGCAGGGCAGCTGCCATGCTTCTCTCTGGGAGAGAAGCCAGGTTGCACACAGACCAGGTTAATTCTCTACTCAGCTCTATATCTAAGGGAGAAATAAAGAATTCAATCAGCCCTCAAAATTTCTAGCCATACAACTAGAATCATTAAGCCATCAACCATGGAAGAGATTATAAAGGTCCTTTAAGTTCTATTCTTTCCTTGCTGGCTTTGCAGTAGTTGACATTTGAATTATAAATAAAATCCAATATATTATTTATTCCTGTAATAACTCAAGGGGGAAAACAATACGGTTAAAAATAGAAGGGAAGGGTATAAAGGCAGACATGGTGGTGCATACCCATAATCCCAGCACTCTGGAGGCTGAAACAGGAGGATCAATGCAAGTTCAAGGCTAGCCTGGACTACACAGTGAATTGTAGGTCAGCCTAGGCTACATGATGAGACCCTGTCTCAAAATATAAAATAAATAAATAAATAAATATATAAATAAATAAATAAGAAGATATGGCTATAAATGTATAAATTCTACCTCTACCATTTATTGAATTGTTTAACTCCTTTGAACCTTAGTGTTTTTGTCTGTAATATGAAAATAATAATACCTATTCCATGAAATTTAATAATATATATAGTAATATTATTTAGATATGGCCCATAGGACAAATTATCAGATAGCTTTTTTTTTTGTGGTACTGGGGGTTGAACCCAGTGCCACATGCTTGCATGCTTTGCAAGTGCTGGACCACTGAGCTGCATCCTCCGCCCAATTTTTTTTTTTTTTTTTTTTACTTTTTGAGACGGGTCTCACTAAGTTACACAGGCTGCCTCTGGTCTCGAACTTGCAATCCTCCTACCTCCGCCTCCTAAACCACTGGAATTACAGGTGTGCACCACTGCACCTGGCTTAGATAGCATTTTTTCAGTAAAGAAAAATATAGAAAGGCTTGAAATAATAGCATTTGAATGGACTCAAACATTTGACCTCAATATTCAAAAAATGCAGAAGACAGAGGGGCCCACATATGGAAATCAGAGAAATATTTAAACTAAAAGTCAAGAAAGTGTCTATATCTGTGTATTCGGGTTAAAAAATAAGGAAAAGATAAAATGAATAACAAAACTTAGAGCACTTTAACTCTTAGAATGCACTTTTATTCCCATGTCTACATGGTCCTTACAACATCTCAATGGTTAATGACTCTTATTAAGGAATCTTTCAGAGTGGATGCATCTAGTGAAAGTTAATGAAATACTCATGTCTAGGCTCATGTCTGGAAATTCTAGGGTGGGGCTGTGTATTTTGAAAAGCTTTAAGAATGATATGAAAATATACTGCTGGATAAAAATCAGCATAATTTAAAAATTCCAAAGCTCAGGATGCTTAAACAACTTGCTAAGAGCTGATATTATGAGCTGAAGAGTCAGAATTGAAGGGAGGAGCTTTAACTTTCACCTGTGTGGTTTTTTTGCTTGCTGAGTTTCTGGAAGGCAAAGTCAAACCTCATTCATGTAGTCCTTATGGCTGCATTGACCTGGCACCAGAAAGCAGCTTGCTCTCTGATGGAGGGAGTCCAGGAGACAGCCAGAATTATAATGGATGCATTTACTTAATAGCAGACCACATTGAAAGTAAAGGAAGAGAGCTACCAAAAAAACGGCGACAGATCATTCGTGGATATTACAATGCAAAGCTGGGACACTGCACAGCCTGCCAACAGTATCACTGATAAGTGGTTGCCTTTATATCTTTGCAGCCTCAATCTGAGCATGAAAGTGCACTTGGGAGCCCAGGGAGCCCCACGTGGCCCCTGCTGGCATCAGAGCATTTTAAACGTGCTCAAAGGCTCCAGGAAGCAAGCAGTCCACCCAGGAGTGGCTTGGTGAGTGTGTTAAAGAACTACTGATCTTAACTTCTATGTGGATGTTTTGCAAAGATTTAAACTTGTCCTCCACCCTCTACCCTCACCCCCAGGGACGATTCACAATTCAGGCTTGAGTATTTTCACGGTTTGACCTACAGTCTTCTGCTGAAGTTCCTGATTCCTTCACCCAGGTTCATTATGACAGGTCATTTTCACAGCCTGTTTTGTGTACCATTGCGCAGAGCACCCTTCTGTTCTCAGCCATAGGACCATGTATTAGATTTTCCATTACTTTAGGGAGAAAAGAAGTCAATTCTCTCTCTCTCTCTCTCTCTCTCTCTCTCTCTCTCTCTCTCTCTCTCTCAGCCAACCCTTCATCAGAGATTTTATCCCACTTCCAGTTTTTAAAATGCACACACATTCTAACCCTGTTTAATGAGGAATGGACCCTCGAGCCCTGTGAGTTTTAGTTATTGGGTGTCATTTGCATATGTGAAGAACAGACAGAGAGCTGCAAGGGTTACTTTTCAAGAATAAAACTCAATATGCTCAGGTCATGCTCTGAAGACAATAATGCTGGTTGGTGACAGGTGATGAATGTTGCTTGGGGAGGCCACACTATTGCACTATTTTCTCTCCTTGTTCTTCCCTTACAGCTCCAGGATTTATAATGTTCTGTCTTATCCAGTTCTGGTTGCAGCCTGATGGATGTAATAAGGCTGTACACGCTCTGAGGTTTTATTTCTTGTGTGTATTTTTTCTTACTTTGTATTTGTCATAATCCCTGTCACCCAATAATAGATTAACTTTTGGACTCACTTTTTGTTCTTGTTAAGCTCCGAGGTTTGGAAAATGACTATTTAGAATAAAACTAGAACTGAACTGAAAAATATTCTGGCACACACATATATATAGAGAGAAAAAATACAGTATGGTCCCAGGGAATTTGATAGACAAAGAAGGCCAGATCAGCCATGAGAGATCTAGACTTGAATCCAGTTTCTTCCATCATGTGGATGAGTTGTTTTGCCTCCCTCCCTCAGCTTCCACTTCTATGTAATAAAGTAATGGACTCCCTGGCCTCTAAGTCCCTTTCTAGTCCTAGTTTTGTGTGGATAGATCAGGGCTTGGATCTGCATGAAGGAATGCAGAAGAGTTTTCTGTATCCCGTGTTAGTACTATTGACAATGTCAGGTTGTCCCAAGTGTGTAGCAGAGTGTTGCCCTCAGGAGGCAGAAGTGGAGCTTACTTTTCCCTTAGAGAAAGCTGGGGAGCTGAGTGGAAGCTACAGGAAGAGGACAGTGCTTGTCAGTGCCTGAGAAGAGGGAGGGCTGATGAAGGAAGGGAGACCACTTCCCCCAAGAAAGGGAAGATTTGCTAGAATGATGGCTACTTGACAATACCAAAGAAAGACTTCTCATGTGTTTAGGAAGCTGTTTTATGCCTCATATCTCCAAAGGGCTGAACTAGAGGCCAGAGAGAAATGCTACAAGAAGAGAAAGTCACTTAACCCAAGGGATAACTGAATAAAATTGTTACTCAAAGCTAAATGAAGATGGTGTGGGTTACTTCACTGCTAGCTTCCTCTCTGTAGCAGCATCCCAAGAATTCCTTGTTGCTGTTAGGTGCCATCAAGTGGGTGTCCAACTCATAGTGACCCTATGTACAACAGGCAAAACACTATTGTCAGTGTTTCTCTACTATTCATAGGGTTGTCAATGGCTGACTGATTTTTGGGAGTGGGTTGCTAGGTCTTTCTCCCAAGCCTACAGCACCTGGTGTTTCCGGTCATTTCCCATCCAAATACTAACCAAGACCAACCCTGCTTAGTTTCTGAGATCTGATGGGATCAGATGACACAGTGGCACAGCTGCAGGCTCCAAGAATTCCTATGCACCATATAAAGAAGCCCATATTAAGAATTAAAGACCTGGATTCAAATACAAGCTCTTCCAGGAATGGGTTTATAGTGACGAGATAAGGTGACCACATGGTGAGAATGTTGAATAGTTTCAGCACCAAATGTCAGCTGGAGGAGATGGCTTTTAAGTATCTGCCATCCTAGACCTATGAACAATTTGTCTTCCCCTTCCCTCAATTTGAAAAGAAAAATAAAATGTAGGACAAATCAGCACAGTTCTACTTGTCTTGGTGCAAGTTAAATTCTTAGCATAAGTGGGTTAAGTGGGTGTCTGTTTGCAAAAGGATTATCATAAAGTCTAGGCTAACCCTGGTGTCAATGTGCACACAATGATCTGAATTCATTTGTAGACTTCTGAAATGTTTCCAATCTTCTCTGTATGATTTCTTTAAGTGCAAGTGCTAGACAGACTTGAAGTGTACAAGGCCTATTGAGTCTTGCTTTATGGATGAAGCAATTGAGAACTGAAACAAAATAAGCCATTACTTAGAATCTGCACTCACCTTGAGAGACATTATATACTTCGAGTCTGCTGAGATAAATCAATTTTAATGAAGAAAATCTATCTTATAATCCTGATTTCATTCATTTTCAAGAACCTTCACCTCTATTCATTTAAGTCTCTCAGTCCCATAACCACATACTTGACCTTATCACTACATAGGCCATTCATCTTTATAAATACATTCATCTCTCATACAGCTACTTCCACCAAACCTATTGTTGGACATTGCCAGCTCCTGGCTCCTTTGTCCATCAGTGTCTTGATGTCTTTGCCTTCTTCTCTCTCCAATTTAGGTAATGTGGTCCAACACTTGGACTTTTCCCATCTGACCACAAAAATCTTAACCTAAGTCAAATCTACTTCCTGTTATATGAATATAGTTGTTCAGTGCTGTTCAGTTGGGTCTAACTAATGGTGACCCTATGTACAATACTGTGCCATGCACATGATCTTTTTGTTTGAGGCCATTGTGGCAGACACTGTGTTTTTTCTCATTTTGAGTCAAGCCACATCAGCAACTGGAGGTCTCAGGGGCTTTATTCCATTTCTACCTTTAATTTTGACTCTACTTTGAGGAGTCGTCTCTTGAATGCCCCCCAGCCTAGGGGGCTCATTTTCTGGCATTATATTTAACAGAACTTCTCTGCCATTCATAGGCTTTTCAATGCGAAAATTTTGGGGGAGTGGGCTGCCAGATCCTTCTTCCTAAACTATCTTAGTTTGGAAGCTCAACTGAAACCTGTCTCCCATGCGTGGCTCTGCTGGTGTCTGACATACTGGTGGCATAGCTTTTAGCATCACAGCAACGTGCAAGTCCCTAAGCATGATAAGCTGACAGACATGTGGGGGACATAAATAGATAGGAAGATAGATAGGAAGAAAGAAAGACAGATAGCATATAGCTATTGAATATTGTAGAAGACACACACACACACACACACACACACACACACACACAAGTCATTGTGCATTTTTGTCCTCTATCTCAATAGCACCCTTCATATTGGCCATAAATCTCTCTGATTAATTTTCTTCCACTTTGTGATTGCTGTTCTGAACTGTATCCACTCTCCACATTCCAAATCTGCTGCTTCACTGACCCACTGTCGGAGATGTCCTTACCTCCTTTGCAGGAAAAGCTGAAATCTTCAGATGAGAGTTTCCACAAAGGCATACCACCACACCTATAAATCCTCCTTGGCCTATAAACCCTGTCCTTTCATCCTCTGCTCCTGCTTTGATAGTACAGGAATCCTTCAGCCTAAGTTGAGCAATGAATTTCAGTTCTCCTCCAAAACCTTGACATTTTGTTGTTGCTGTTAGGTGCCATCGAGTCAAGTCCGACTCATAGCGACCCTATGTACAGCAGATAGAAACACTTGCCGATTCTGTGCCAGGCAAGCGATCTTATTTATGTTCAAGCCCATTGTTGCAGACACTGTGTCAATCCATCTAGTGGAGGGTTTTCCTCTTTTGTGTTGACCTGCCACTCTCCCAAACATGATGTCCTTCTCCAGGGACTGATCTCTCCTGACTACATGTCCGAAATATGTAAGACCCAGTCTGGCCATTCTTGCTTCCAAGGAGCACTCTGGTTGCACTTCTTCTAGGACAGATTTGTTGGTTCTTTTGGCAGTCCATGGTATACTCAATAGACGTCTCCAGCACCACAATTCAAAAGCATCAATTCTTTTTTTTTTTTGACATTTTGTTGTTGTTAGGTGCCATCGAGTGGGTATCTGACTCATAGTGACCCTCATAGGGTTTTCAATGACAACTGTATTGGGATTGCCTTGGGTTTGACATTTTAGGTTCCCCTTTTATGCATCTCTAATCTTTTTGTCCCCACATCTGGCCCCTTGCACTCACCATTAAGACATGCTAGTCATTCTTGTCTCAAAAAGTCTACAAGATCTTGAATCCCCTTCCAGTTACCTCTAATTTCTTTACTCCCTATTGTAGATCCATTACTCAAATGACTTGCCCATAGCTCCTGCCTCTACTTACCTGCGACCTACTCCTCAACATCCTCCATCTAACTTCTGTCCCAAAGGTACCATTGAAGCCCATCTTACCACAGCTACCCTCCAACTCCACATTGTTAAATCCATCAGGTAATTTGTTATCTTTCTATTATTTGATTTTTACACAGAATCATATACTGCTGCCTGTGGGAAGTCATCTTTCTTTGACTTTATGATGCTACCCAAGCCTGGTTTTGTTTTGTTTCACTTTCCTCCTCCTGATTCTGGGCACTCTCTTCATCTTCTTGGGAATTTGTCTTTTCTGTTCCTGTTATTGTTCCTCATAGCTTTGCCTCCTTATCTCATGCCACACTCTTCTTAGGGTGCCCCAATCACCGCATGTATATTTGCACTATATTTCTATTGCCCACAGACAGTCCCACTCTCTTCAGAGTTTTATAGCCTTATCTACAGTTGCCCACTAGACATTTCTACTGATTTTCACAAGACCCTCAGCATGCCCAAATTTTAACTTATTTTCTCCCTTTCTGTCATGGTTTGGATCTAAAATGACTCCCAAAGGCCATGTGTTTTAACGTTCCATCTCCAGCTGGTGGTGCAGTTTGTGAAGGCTATGGAAACTTTGACGGGCTGGGATTTAGCCCAGTTGGTAGAGCGCTGCACTGCAGTCTCTGAGGTCCCAAATTCTATTCCCAGCACCGCAAAAATGGGAGAAGGTGTGGCAATCCTCCCCCAAGGCAATCCCAAAACAGTCAGCCATTAAAACCCTATGAGGGTCACTCTGAGTCGGATACCTACTCGATGGCACCTAACAACAACAGCAATGGAAACTTTGGGAGGTGGGATCTAGCTTTGTGGAAGGTCACTGGGGATGGGCATCTGGAGGTTTTTACCTGGAGCCTCTGTTTCAGTCACCCTCTAGGCATTCTGCTACTTGATCTTCATGATATGAGGTTCTGTGCCAGGGTCTTACCACCACACCTGTAGCCCACAATTATGGACTGTGATCCTCTAAACTGTGAGCCCCAATGAATCTTTCCTCCCTAAAGTGTATTTCAGTTAGTTTCTTTGCCGTCATGATGTACCAGCTGGCTAATACACTCCCCTAAGCCCTCTCCTTTGTTTCCCATTTTAGTCCATGGATCACCATTGTCCATCTGCTGGTACAAACCTGACTGCAAACGTGCTCCCTTTTCTCCATCTTTTCCTGAATGCTGCATTAAATAAGTCACTAAGCCCAGCCAGTTCTTCTTCCTAAGTTAATTTCTTTTATATCTCTCCCTTCCCTCTGCTACTGCCCTAGTTGGGTCATCATTATCTCTGTTCTCACTGATTGTACAACCCACTTTTTAAGCGATCTCCTGAATATTCAGTCGGGAAGCTCACCATGCCAATCTCCCATTGAATACCACTGTTTCTTTTAGCCCTAAGCAAGGCAGCTACCTGAAGGGGGAAAACTCCTATAATGCACTTTCAAAGTGTCCTTTCCTTTTGTTTCACTAAAATGTTTGAAGAAAGCTAAGCATACCCAGAAGCATTCCTGTCCACCATTTTTGTGATGCAAGCTGAACATGCCCCCAAATGTGCCTGCCATGGTTCTTTCTTGAACTATGTCCTTAAACTGAGCATGCCCAAGAACGTGCCCATCCCTAATGTGCTTACCATATGAATATGAATAGTCTTCCCAAATAAAATCATCTTGCATCTTTTGTTCAGAGAGAGCATTGCTTTAGAAAGAACTTCCATGATCCCGTTAGCTGGGGCAAGCAACACATCTTTATCTTGTTATTTCTTGGCCACGCCCATTCCTGGCTTTGCACTCTCTGAGAGGTAAACCCATTGTGTTCAGTTACATTTCCTCTAAGAGAAAAGCCAACCTTCTCAATTTGACCCTCACAACCCTTCATGACATGACCTCTACTTATTTCTTTAGACTAGGCTTTCCCAGTCTTGGCACTTTGATATCATAGGCTGAAGTTGCCTTGTCGTGGGAGATTGTCCTATGCATCATAGTGTGTTTAATAGCAACCATGGCCTCTACTCACTAGGTGCCAGTGGCATAACTACTTTACTTGTGTTAGGCCAAAATGTCTCCAAACATTGCCAAATGTCCCCTTGAAGGTGAAATCAACCCAGATCTAGAGCCACTGCTTGAAACTAATATCTCACTACAACATAAATCTTCTAAGTTCTAGTCATACTCAGGTTTTCTCTATCCAGCTAATGAGTCTGTTTCTATTTATTTTATTTTATGATTTTTTTAAATATTTATAAAAGCCATACAGAGATAACTCATACAGCATACAGTTCATCTATTTAAAGTCTACAAGGCAATGGTTTTTTAGTATAATCACAGAGTGGTACGATCATTACCATAATCAATTTTAGAACATTTTCATCACCCCAAAATTCCCCATATCCATTAGCAATCACTTCCAATTTTCTTGCAACTAAGCCATCCCTAGGCAATCATTAACCTACTTTCTGTTTCCACAGATTTGCCTTTTCTGGATATATCATATAAGTAGAGTCCAACAATATGTGGTCCTTTTGGCCAGTTCTTTCATTTAGTATAATATTTTCAAGGTTTGTCCATGTTGGCAAGTGTCATTCATTCCTTATTATTGCTTAACAGTTTTGTTGTTTATTTGTTTGTTTTTGCGGCACTGGGCATTGAACCAAGGGCCTCACAAGTGCTATGCAAGTGCTGTACCACTGATATAAACCTTCAGTTCTTTTTTATTTCTTATTTTGAGACAGAATGTCATTAAGTTGTACTGGCTGCCTGTACCCTTAAACTCACTGGTTGCTTAAGGCCTCCAAGTCCCTGGGATTCCAGATGTGCACCAGAGCACCTACCCACTTAATAGCATTCTACACAATAATATTTCTGAAATTGGTTTCAATTCCATAGCTATTCTGTAATTGTTTTCTTTTACTTAGACACTGCCTTTACCTTCATTATTTGACTTTGACATTGCGCACTGCCAATTTATAATCTCTATCCTCAGTTCTAGGCAGAGAGGCTTGTTGTGGAGTGGCTTTGAGAGGTCCATCCAGAAGCCATCTTGCTTTCATCCTATATTAATAACTTGTTGTTGTTGCTAGGTACCGTCGAGTCGAGCCCGACTCATAGGGACCCTAGGTACAACAGATCGAAACACTTGCCAATTCTGTGCCATGCAAATTATCTTATATATGTTTAAGCCCATTGTTGCAGACACTGTGTCAATCCATCTAGTGGAGGGTTTTCCTCTTTTCCGTTGACCTGCCATTCTCCCAAACATGATGTCCTTCTCCAGGGATTGATCTCTCCTGACTACATGTCTGAAATATGTAAGACACAGTCTGGACATTCTTGCTTCCAAG
>VMDO01023790.1:0-30961 GCA_007922755.1 Pedetes capensis
AAAAAAAAAAGAAAGAAAGAAAGAAAAGAAAAGAAAAGGAAGAAAAAGAAAAAGAAATAAAAAGAAAATTTGAAATTTGAGCTTTTGCTTATTTTTGGTTATTTTACCTGAGTAATCACTTAAGTCAAGTAAACTAATAATGCTTTTCAGTTCTTCCATATTTTTACAGATTTTCTGTATATTTGCAGATAAATTGCTCATAAAAGAGAGTTAGAATTTCCAAGTGTTATTATGAGTTTTTCTCTTTATAAGTATCTATGATTTTTCATAGTTTACTTATAAATGAATCTAAAACAAAGGACAGAAAGAAAGAAAGTATGGTATGATAAACATCTGCAGAATTCCATTCACAGATGGAGTTTTATATTTCTTCTTCAAGTCTGTGTGGAAGGCAAAGTTTAAAAGTGACATACTAGTCAATCTGATGCATGAAATTTCAAGGCAGTCCAGCATTCAGGCTGTGGGATGGTTTTGCCTAGCTACATTCAGCCAGGTATATAGGGAAAATTGGAAGCAAAAAGGAGTGCACAAAGATTTAGGAAATGTGCAATTTGGACAGGAAGAAGAAAGAAGTTTGTTTAAGGCTTTAGAAAAGGAGGATGTGGTTACTAAAGAGATTGTTGTTGTTGTTGTTTTTAGGTGCCCTCAAATTGAATCTGACTCATAGGGACTCTATGTCCAACATAACAAAACACTCTCTGACACCATGTCATGCCCAGCATGATTGTCATTGCTTCTCTGCTATTTATAGGTTTTTCAATGGCTAATTGTTTTGGGAGTCAATTGCCAGATCCTTCTCCCTAGATTGTAGCACCTGGTATTCCCAGGCAGTCTCCCATTCAAGGCTAACCATACTGAGCCTGCTTAGATTCTGAGATCAGTTGGGATCGGAAGCTAGAGTGCTATCGGAAGCTAGAGTGCTATAATATGCAGATATTAACGAGAAATTAGAACCAATAAAATTAAGCTGTATACTTTGCACCAAGATAATGATACCTTGAGAACATCTCAGGAATTGGCTGAACCTCATGCATCCCAGACTCAAGGGTGCAAAGGATGTAACTCATTTGTAGACTTTGCTTTAAGAATAGACCTCCACGGCGTCTAGCTCCCACAGGGCCACCTAGGGAAATATTTCCCTGCATTCGGCCATCAAGGCATTAAGAGCCCACTGAAGCTGTGGACTAAGTGGGTTTTGTCACTTCTAAAGCTAATGGTAGATGGTGGGATGTACATGAAGCTGGTTGTACAAGGGATGCAGAACATAAAGTTAGGAAGTCATGGAGACTTCCACCTGGATTTCAAAGGAAAGCCTGAGAAGCTAGGAAAATATGTAATGGAATTCAGAATCCATATAGAAAGCCACTGAGAGGGCACTGGGAGAAGCTGTGAGGATAAAGATGAATGCCAGTGGAGAAGAATATCTTGGAGAATATCAAGGAAGTTAGAGAGTCAAATAGTGTAAATTACATCCTAAGAAAGTCCACAGGAAATGAGAAGAGCTAGCCCAAGAAAGAGGGTATGTGGACCCCATTTGGCAGAGGCTTAGAAGCAAGGCTACCTACCTGACTTCTGGAGCCAACATCTACCATTACCTGCCCTAAATGCCAGACATGAGGCTACAGGATTTAATGTTTGCCCTGTGGGGTTTCAGTCTTGCTTTGGCTCCATTCCTTTTTTCTATGTCCCTATTCCCCTTTTTTTAATGGGAATGTATATTCTGTGCCATTGTATATTGCAAGTATATGAATTTGTTTTGTTTTTATGGGGGTTCACAGCCAAAAGTTTGACTTGGATCTCAGAGGAAACATTTAACTGGGACTTTAAAAAATGTTGGAACTGTTAATTAAGACTGTGAGAACTCTTGGAAATAGATGAATACATTTTACAAGATGAGATGGAAATGAAACTTTTGAGGTCCAGGATTGGAATGCTATGATGTAAGGACATAGCTTGAATGTCAAGTTACCGAGGATATGATAATTGTGATGGTTATTCTTTATTGTCAACTTTATTGGATTGAGAAACACCTAAAAGATTAGTAAAGCACTGCTCTGGCTGTGTGTGGGAGGGCATTTCCAGAGAGGATTAACTAAGTGAGGAAGACCCACCCTTAGAGTGGGCTTCACCACCCTGTAGGATGGGGACCAAGTTTCAATAAAAAGGATAAAGGGAAAATGCCCACTAGGGAAAACACTGACTCTCTGTGTTTCCTGGCTACCATGAAGTGAGCTGCTCTGCTCTACCATTCTCTCCCCATCATCTTGGACTAAAACTTCTGAAACTATGAACCAAAATAAATAATTCCTACATTTAAATAATAAATAAATAAATAAAATGAATAATTCCTACCATGGAAGCAGCAGAGAAGAAATCAAAAGACACATCACATTGGGAAAAGCTGTTGCAAAAGATTGCTTTAAAATATTGTAAAGTAAAGATGTCACATTGAAAAGGTGTGCCTGACTCATGCATGGTATTTTCCATCAAGCATATGTTCATGAAAGCTGGACATTGAACAAGGGAAATAGGAGAAGAACTGGAGCTTTTGAATTATGGTGCTGGAGATGAGTGTTGAATATACCATGGACTGCCAAAAGAACCAAGAGATCTGTCCTAGAAAAAGTGCAACCTGAGTGCTCCTTGGAAGCAAGGATGGATAGATTGCATCTTATATATTTTGGACATGTAGTCAGGAAGGATCAATCCCTGGAGAAGGAACTCATATTTGGGAGAGTGGCAGGTCAGTGAAAAAGAGGAAAACCCTCCACTAAATGGATTAACACAGTGTTTGCAACAATGAGCTTTGTTGGGGTTCAGCCTAGCTTCAACACGAGGTGAATCCCAGGACTCTCGGGGCTAAAGTGAAAGCTGGTAGGTGGCACCAAAGAAGGACCTTGGGAGCCTTCTTATTATACAATGGACAAGGGTTTTATTTAACTGCTCCTGCAAACAAGGACAGGAACAAGGCTAAAGATGTTTCAGGCACCGATGGTCTGAGCTGGTCTTGACTCTCACAGCTTGCCTTCTCTACTCTCCTCCCCTCCACCAGGCTTGGGATGAAATTAGAGAGCATTTTGTGTCTTGATAGATGCCATCAGCTCTTTGGGGCCCCTGACACAGCATCTTCCTAGAAGGTCTGGTTGATTGGAAATCGTGGGTATCTCGAGTAGGGTGCCACGGTCCAAGTTGATGGGTCCAGGTAGCAGGTGAAGTCAAGAGGTGAACACAAGAGGGTATTGGGGGTGGTCATTGGCCTGTTTAAATACATTCTGAGAGAGGGCGTGGACTAGGGAGAGGCCAATCATGGCAGGGATCCTGCCTGGGGCAACTGCCACCAACTGCCATTTCAATAGAGACTTGTGATTGTGCAGTTTTGATTTGTGGGTACCATGTGGGTAAAGCCAATTAAGAGTGTTCCTCAATTGACCAATTACAGGGGTTTGAGTGACCAATCATAGTGGAGGTGGTCACTCCAGAGCTGGACTTGTCAGGGGCCATCTTGGGTTACACAATGGGAGGAATAGGAGTGAAGGACAAGGATGTGGAACAAAGGTGACTGGTTGCCATCTTGCTCATAGGGTGTAATGGGGACAAATGACCAGGATGTAGGGCAAGGGTCACTGACTCTGGAGGACAGAGGTCAGTCCTGCAAGTGGACCAGATGTGCGTCTCCTTTGATGGTACACTCTCTAACCCCTGAGGATCCCATGCCCTGGAGATCAGATTTTGGCCCTCCAGGTGGACCAGATGGGCTCCTGCCTCAGTGGTATACTCTAGGATTCCCCTACAGAGCTTAAACATGCATAAGATTGTGTGCCCAACCCAAAATTGGGGAGTGTTTAGTTCTGTTGTATATAGGGTCCTTATAAATCAGACCCAACTTCATGATACCTAACAACAACAGCAACCCCTTAATTTTTTTTCTCTGAAATTTTTCATAATGATGAGAAGTCTGATTAATATATGATAATTATTAAATCTATTTATAAATTAATAGAATTGAGAAGTAAAGGTAATGAATGCTATCCTGTCTCAAATAAAGTAGCCAATGATGAAATTTTCATGAGATCTAATTGTTACTGAGAGCTATATAAATGTACTATCAATTACATGGTTTTTCAAGTGTTATTTCAATGTTATTTTAAGAACATTATATTAATCTGTGTTCCTTAAAAGACAGAATCTGAAGGAAAGACTGTTGTAGTTGATTTAAGAGGTAGCTAAGGAAGTAGAGCCTGCAGCCATACCATTGTGGCATCTTATCCCATCAGATCTCAAAAGCTAAGCAGTATAGGACCTGGTTAGTACTTGTGTGGGAGATGCCCTGGGAATATTAAGTGCTGTAGGCTTGGGAGAAGGACCTGGGAATTCACTCCAAAAAAACAATCTGCCATTGAACGTCTTATCAATAGCAGAGAAGCAGTAACAATACTGTTTCACCTGTTGTATATAGGATTGCGATGAGTTAGATACCAACTTGACCGCAACTAACAACAACAAAGGAAGTAAGAGGGCTAGGATTTATCTCAGTTGATAGAGTGCTGTTCTGCACTCTCTGAGGACATGGGTTTTATCCCCAACCCAGCAGAAATGGGAGAAGGATATGGCAATCCACTCCCAAATCAGTAAGCAAACAGGCAGCCATTGAAAACCCTATCAGTCATTGAAAACTCTTTTAGCCATTGAAAACCCTACAAGGGTCACTATGAGTGGGATACCATTAGACAGTACCTGAGTACAACAATAAAGAAGTAAGAGGAAGAGATCCCAGATTATTAATCAGGGAAAATGAAAACGTCAACGCAAGTGTTTGTTTTTGAGATGATCATGTGCAGCACAGAAGTAGAACCACCACTGTTAATGCATAAAAAATCCCTCCAAGACTTTCATTTATTAGCAGATGGGAAACAGAAACTTTTATATTCACACTGGTGAAGAATACCCTGGAAGCTGGGCATGATGGCGCATGCCTGTAATCCCAGCGGTTTGGGAGGGGGAGCCAGGAGGATCGCAAGTTCCACCAGAGGAAGTCTGTGGAATTTAGCGAGACCCTGTCTCAGAAAGCAAGGAAAAAATAAAAGGGCTGGGGGTGCAGCTCAGTGGTCCAGGACTTGCAAAGCATGCAAGCGTGAGGCCCCGGGATCAACCCCCAGTACCACCAAAAAAAAAAAAAAATACTTTGGAAGAAGTATCCTTTTATTTCTATGCTATGCTGGTGCACAGAACAAGTAGATTCTCACATGACAGGAAAACCATAGGGAGAGAATATCCTTGGATCTAAACAGTCACAGCAGGATGTAAACCTAATCTGTCACACTTACAGCTGAAACCAGAGATGAGTCAATAGAAGAAATAATATATCTAATATGAAAACAAAATTTTCACTCAAAAACTTGGGAAAGGAATTTATATGTAAAAGGTATAGACAAAAGCCAATATTATATTACCATAAACTAATAAAATTAGAAATATTCTCATGGAAAATCCAATTAGAATAAAAAAGAAAACCATTCTTGGAGAGTTCTACATCAGAAGGGTCAGAGATTGCTCCTTGTGCTTTGAGCAAATATGCCCTGGATAGAATCAGTTGTACTTAATTCAAATTTTGGAAAAGCAGTCAGAATCTGGAAAGAGATTAATGCAAATAGGAAGAAGAAAAAGAAGAAGGAAGAGGAGGAGGAAGGGGAGGAGGATGAGGAGGAAGAAGAAGAAAGCACATAGAGAAACAACTGAGGAATTTAATTACAAATGATTGAGACCTTGATCATATGGGGTTTGATATTTCAATAGAAAAGAAAACAGTTTGGAAAGTTAGTGAAAATTCATTGGAAGAGAGAAAGGATGATTGAAACAGAAGGGACTGAAAGAATCCATTCTAGAGCAAAGCTAAGTATGAGTATATTGTTACACATAGATTATTAAAATTTAGAGATTAAAAAAAATACTAAGTATGGTACATAGGATTCTATCAGACTAAAGATACTGATTTAATCATATACATTTGAGGAAGCATTTACATATATCATGCCATTTTTATTGTGTATTGAATACAAAAATATTCTACATGTCTATCAAATATAAGCCAAATCCTTATGAATATTAGAATATTTAGAATATACAATATATTATCTATGTTGTTGTTAGGTGCTATCGAGTCAGTGTCCATCTAATAGTGACCCTATGTACAATAAGTGAAACACTATTTTCCTACTTCTCTGCAATTCATAGGGTTTTCAATGGCTGATTATTTTATGGGAGTGTGTTGCCAGGTCCTTCTCCCAAGCCTACACCACCTATTGTTCCCAGGTAGTCTCCCATCCAAGTACTAACCAAGCCTGACTGTGTAGGCATATTATCTATAGTCATTATTAATAACCAACTGTATTTATACAAAATGACCTTTGTCTTACACTAATTTTAAATGTGGCTTATTTTAGTGATAAACAAGCTAATAAAACTTAAATTATTTTTAAAATTAGGCATTTCCTAAAATACGTACCGCCTGCAACCATAACCCTGTGGCATCCGATTCCGTCAGATCTCGGAAACTAAGCAAGGTCGGGTTTGGTTAGTACTTGGATGGGAGACCGCCAGGGAACACTAGATGCTGTAGGCTTGGGAGAAGGACCTGGCAACCCCCTCCCAAAAATCAATCTGCCATTGAAAACCCTATGAACAGCAGAGAAGCACTGACAATAGTGTTTCACTTGTTTTATACAGGGTCGCTATGAGTCAGATACCGACTCGAGGGCACCTAACAACAACAACAACAACAACAAAATATGTACAAATAATTTTATAATTTTAAAATATAATGTTCATGTTATAGTAAGCTACTAAGTAATGTTCACTATGGGTAAAACTTACAAAGTATTAAGTGAATGTGATTTTAGTTTTTTGTATATGTCTAGTTGGTTTTTTTTTTTTTTTTTTTTGACTGCAATTGTAAATTAAACCTTCCACTCTAGAAGCAGTCTATTTTCTTTTTAGAGTCCCATTAATTATTAGCTTTGTGAGCTAATCCTTTGACTATGAGCACATATTAACTCAATATTAGGTGTAGATACTACTGACAACTGGAACATATACATTTTATTTCCCATGGTTTGAGTTGTAGGTACTTGTCAATACACATTGCAACTTCATAGACTGATTAAAATCTGAAGTAAATATTTTAACTAGAAAAACCTCCTATAATGAAGTGTACCTCTGTAACATTAAACCTAAATATAATTTCAATAAGGCAAATATCCTTGGTGAATTTGGGGTTATTTTGTGCTGTTCTCCCACAATTGGCAAACATCGAAAAACTGAGCATTTCTCAATTTAACCCTTATTGAGGGTAAAACCATTGTAACATTGCACTGCCCTCTACAGGATGCAGATTTAAGTCATTTGGGTGGAATTTTCCTGCTTATACATAATTTAAAAATAAAACTTGCAAACAAGGATACAGAATTTAAAACAACAGTGGTGTGGAAAATTAGGGGGTGAAATCTTGAGTTTTTGAAAATTAATGAATCTGTGAAGACATAGAAGCCAGCAAGATTTTCCCAAACAGAAATGAAAAGAAGCAGCAATAAAAATGCCACATTATGATAAGGTGGCAATAACACCTAAGAAGTTTAATGAAAGATTCAAAGGGGGGGAGGGGAGAAAGAAAATAAGAGAAAAAGCTGGGGAATGTTACTGAAAATAGGTGACTGCTATTGCTTGATCTCATTTCTTGCCCTTTTTAAAAATTTAATTTTACTTTATTGCTCAATGAAAAGTTTCTGCAAAAATGATGGATTAGTTAGAAGAAAATGTATCCTTTTTTAACAATAAAAAATGAGCTTTATCCTTGTAAGATCCCATCCATAGCCTTTACTGTGAACTATACTGGGTTTTAAAAGTCATTTACATAATAGCTAACAAAAAATGTACTCAACAAAACACTGGACTTTCTAAAAACAGAAGATAATTATGTTGAAAGAATGATATTCCATTGCCATCTCCATTTTCAAGACATATTTATACTTCTGGTGCATAGCATAGAACAACCAAACATAGATTAGCACATACTGTGTAGATGTGCACCATTAGAGGGACATGGTAAGGGATTTGAGGGGCTGATGGGTGATAAGGATGAGCAAAAGTCAGGAAGGAAAGAAACACTATACTATATTCTTAATATATATCTACCACCTGAATGGTAGTTTTCATTATCTCCTGCACTGGGAACATTCTATTATTCCACAGGGAAGTCATAGCAGAAGAGATATAATTATCAGCAGAGTAATGGGGATGCTCTTGCTAATGGCCAGCTATTCAAATATCTCAATATAATCATCTTGCCCAATCTCTCCCCATTGCATACTCTTCTGGAGAAACTCATCATTTTTTCCACTTACTCCAGCATAATGAATTCATTTTGCATTTTCTTTGTGAGAAATTAAGAGGAATCACAATATAATGTGTTGACATTTGAAATTCTGTGCAGAAAAGTTTAGGCTGGCAATTTGGTTTAATCACAAACTAACAGGAAAAGGCTGTTTATTAAATTAGTTCCTTGTGTATAGAATGTGCATTTTTTTATATAAATCTCTCCCTTTGTACCTGGGGCTGGATTTTTTTCCCCTAGCCTTTATAAGCTGGAATTTTCTCAGAAAACAAAACAAAACAAAACACCCACTAATGATTCCCCAAATAAAACATTGTGCTCATGGAGCTTTACTTTTTTTTTTCCCATCAAAACTGCTGATACTACAGATGAACATTGAACAAAAGTCCCTTGGAAAAAGTGAGAAATAAAATAAGTGAGAAATTACCTTTAAGAAAACCCACCCAAGTGTGTGTTTCTTTCTCTGTGACATTAAATCACTATGTCAGCAAACCACACAGGAAAGATTCTCCTTTTTAGATTATAGCTATCCTTTTGCTTATTTGCTCAAATCTGAGTTTGAGTAACTATTTCCATATGTTCTACTTCTTATTTTTCTTTTCAGAGTTTCCCTTCATTTACTGTAATAAAACTTGGAGACTACTAATACAACAGCCTTTTCTTTTCCTCTAGGGATTGCTAGGTATCTGGTTAGGTGGTAACATGAACAACGTATAACAAACTACTACAATCACTGCCTTGAAAGATGGTCTAGCTTTCCTCTCAGCCTGCACTAGAAGCTTAGCTGAGTTTCAAAGTTTGTGAAAGGACAGAGGAAAAGGGCTCATGTAGGTGTGAAACTTCTCATCAGATGATGGGGAGCAAGGAAATGAAAAACATAGCAGTGTCACATTTGATTACCTTCCTAGAATATCTCCTATTGTTTTTATTTGGCTTCCTTAAAGTATTTTCTTATTCAAATAAATATCATATTAACATAATCACTGTAACTTTTTAGGAAGAAGACACACATTTTGGAAATATATTCAGAAGGAATATCTATTTTTGACTTTCTCCAGTCTGTTCTGGCCAGCACCTAGAGCAGTAATGCTATATGTCTCCTTGAATCCATCTTTGGCATCTGGGAAGGGGCATGAGGAAAAGGGAGCATGAACCTGACTTCAATAAGGGAAATAAAAGTCAACCTTAGAAACTAGGATGCATCCCACAGGATTACTGTGGATTCTGAGGGAGCCAAAGCCTTGACACACTCTGCGTACCAATCACTATCTAATCTACTCTACTTGGCTTGTGAATAGCTCCTGGATCCTGTTTACTTCTTGTGCTACCATGATTGCTAAAGCTATGCCTAGACCCTTCTAAAAACCAAAAGAGCTGAGAATTTTATATTCTCATTTCAGTTACAATTCTCTTCCAATCTTTCTAGGTTACTCTTCTTTGGAATGTCATCATTTATCTTTCCTCTCACTCTGTGTATAATCATCAATAATAAAATCTATTCTTATAATTTCAATTATCAAATGATTCCACTGTCACAACCATTAAAATATAGAATTTTTCATTTTGACAATGTTCTCTTTGTCTAAAATATGGAGCTTTCTTTAAGAAAGATGGTTAGCAGTTTTCACGGTGAAGACCTTATATAAAATGATAGTGTCTCAATTTGTGCTTAGAGGTTTCCCATAAGCAAAAGACAAGTGCAAAAGAAGTAAAGAGAAGCCTATTACATTTGTTCTAATGTATGACAGTAAAATTGTTTTGATTATATTTTATTAATAACTGATGATGACACATGGGTCTTTCCAAACTCTAATCCCCCTCTATTTTTCATTACAGAAAAGCTAAAGGAAGCAGGAGATAAGTGTAATAACAAAGTACATATGTTTAAGAGGATGCTAATAAAAAAAGAAACTGTCATGTACAGTCTGAAAAGTAGTATATTATTATACCAAGAACACTTGATCACAAATCACCGGCTTGAGTTCTAATCTTAACTCTAATCCTAAATAAATTGTTATGTGACTTTATTATCATAAAGCCTTCCAATTTAAATATAAAATAAGGGTATTAGACTTAATTTTGTACAATGTACTTTCCAATTTCAAAGAAGTCTATTACATTACTTAGACAAAGTCTACTTCTGAAAATCAGATTATCAATGGGAAAAAGACATCAATTATTATCCATAACATTTTATTCTAAAAGATTCATTTAAATAAGTTTTTAGTAGGAAGAGCAGATTGTGTCCTCTACATAACACAGGTTGTTATTGAGTCTTCTTCCCATCCTGATAACACAATCATCTTCATGAAGTCCAGCTTCTTGGATTATTTGTTCAACAAAGACATTGAAGAGGTATGATGAAAGGATCCAGCCCTGATGCATACCTTCCCTGACTTTAAACCACACAGCGTTTCCTTGTTCTGTTTCAATGACTACCTCCTGGTCCCTGTACAGGTTCCTCATGAGTACAAATAAGAGTCTGTTATTCCTGTTCTCTGCAATGTTATCCATAATTTGTTGTGATCTCCAAAATCAAATGCCTTTCCATAGTCAATGAAACATAGACAACTTGCTGGTATTTTCGGCTTTTGGCTAATATCTATCTGACATCAGGAATCATGTCTCTGGTTGCATATCCACTTCTGAATCAAGCTTGGTTTTCTGTCAGCTCCCTGTTGTAGTCATCTTTGAATGATCTTTAGAAAAATTTTACTTGCCTGATATTAATGATATCAGTTGAGAATTTCCATATTTGATTGGATCCTTTTTCTTAGGAATAGGCATACATATATATCTCATTCAGTCAGTTGCCCACGTCGCTGTTTTCCAATTCTCGTGGCATAGACAAGTGAGTACCTCTGGTACTGCATCAGTTTATTGAAATATTTGTAGTTTTTTTTTAATTCCCCTTTATTTATAAATGTTGTTGAGGTACAGAGTAATAAGGATTTTGTTATTTCCATTATGCAACTATTATATTTCTTTTGGTTATACTTTCACAATTTGCATACTTTACTGAAAATTTTGATTAATATATAGTAAAAACTTGTATGCAGTTATGGGTTTTATTCCTTCTTCCCCCATGTATTTGTATGGTTGCATCATCTGTTTTGAGATTATCTTCTCCATCTTTATCCTGACACAGTATTTCCTCTCCCATTATCACCTTCCTCAACCTCCACTGCTTCCTGCTAGATGCCTCCATTTTTATGATTACTCTGCTTTCATTTTTCCTTCTTAGGTAAGGCTAATTGACTATTTTTGTATATTTTTTTCTTCCTTAAAGTAAGATTTAGCCCTCACATATGAGTGAGAACATATGAATATCAGAATATTTTTCTGTATATTTCCAATATTTTTCTTGGTTGGTTCCACAACCTTGCAATTGTGAAGCGTGCTGCATTAAACATGGAAATGCAAGTGTTTCTATAATATGATGACTTGTTTCCCTTTGGGTATATTCCCAGGAGTGGTTTAGGGTCAATGGCAGTTCTATTCTTAGTTTCTTAAAGTATCTCCATATTAATTTCAAAAGTGTTAGAACTAATTTATAGTCCCACCAGCAGTGTAAAAGGGTTCCTTTTTCTCCACATCCTCACAGCATTTGTTATTATTTGTTTGGTTGATTTTGGCCATTCTTGCTGGAGATGGAATTTCAGTGTTATTTTGATTTGCATTTCCTTAATGGCTAAGGATATTCACCATTTTTTCATGTTTCTTGGCTCTTAGAACTTCATTTGAAAACTGTCTCTTCATTTCCTTTTCCTATTTATACATTGAGTTATTTGTTGTCTTAAGATTTGCCTTCTTAGGTTCTTTGTATATTCTAGAAATTAGTCCTCTCTCAGAGGTGTAGGATGCAAAGATTTTCTCCATTCAGTGGGGTCTCCCTTATCTCTTTTGATTCTTTCCTTTGCTGTAAAGAAGTTTCGAATTTCATGCAATTTTATTTGTCATTTTTTGGTGCAGTTTCATGGATGATTGGAGCCTTATTAAAGAAATCCTTTCCTATGCCTATGTGTTTTCTTCTAGCAGTTTTACAATTTCTGATTTTATGTTGAAGTCTTTTTTCTATGTCAAATTGACTCTTGTGCAAATTGAGCAATAAAGGTCTATTTTCAATCATCTGCAAATGGATATCCAATTTTCCACCAGCATTTGTTGAAGAGGCTATCTTTTCTCCATTGAAAGTCCTTATCCATTTGGTCAAAAGTCAGGTCACTATAGTTGTGTGACTGTATCTTTGGGTCTTCAGTTCTGTTATATTGATCTTCAAGTCTATTTTTGTGTGAGTACCAACCTGTTTTTGCCACTAGAATAGTTTGAAGTCAAGTATTGTGATACAGTCTGCACTGTTTTTGCAGCTTAAGATTGTTTGGGCTATATACTGTCTTCTTTGTTTTCATATGAACTTTAAGATTATTTTTTCTATTTCTGAAAAGTCTGTACTGCAGTAACTTTGTAAATTGCTTTTGGTGATGTAGCCATTTTTACAATAGTGATTCTCTCAATCCATGAACAGGGGAGGGCCTTCCATTTTCTATTATATTCTGCTATTTCTTGCTCAAATGTTTTAAAGTTTTGCTTACAGAGATCTTCAGGGTCTTTGGTTAGATTGATTCCTAAATATTTATTTTTGGTGGACTATTGTGAATGGTATTATTGCTTTAATATCCTTCTCTTTCTGTTCACTATTGGTGTAAAGGCAAGCTAATGATATTTTAATGTTAATTTTATATCCTGCTAATTTGCTGAAGCCTTTCATTAGCTCTAAGATTTTTCTTCAGGAACATTTGGGGTCATTTAGGTAAAGGGTTATGTCATCTATGAATAAGAATAATTTAACCTCTTATTTGCCTACCTGTATCTCTTTGATTTCTTTCTCTTGTCTAATTGCTCTGGATAGAACTTTGATCACAATTTTGAATAAGAGAGGAGAGAGTTGACATCCTTGTCTTGCTCTTGATCTTAGAGGAAATGGATTCAATTTTTTTACCATTCAATATATTTGGCCTATAGCTACATCATGGTGGCCTCAGATTCCATCAGATCTTGGAAGCTAGGCAGAGTTGGGCCTGGTTAGTACTTGGATAAGAGACAGTCTGGGAACACCAAGTGCTGTAGGCTTGGAAAAAGGACTTGGCAACCCACTCCCAGAAAACAATCATCCATTGAATATCTTATTGGCAGAAGGACATTACAATCTACTCTAGAAGAAAACCCAAAACAATCAGCCAATGAAAAGCCTACACAGGGTCACTATGAGTCAGAATTGACTCAACAGCACCTAACAACAACAATAATATATTGTCTGTAGGTTTGTCATAGATGGCCTTTATGATGTTGAGATATTTCTCTATTATTCCAATTTTCTCCAGAACTTTTATCATGAAAGGATGTTGCATTTTGTCAATGACCTTTTGAGCAACAATAGAGATGGCTATGTGATTTCTGTCTGCAAGTCTCTTAATCAGTTGAATTGTATTGACTGATTCTCGTATGTTGACCCAGACTTGGAAATGTGGGATGAAACCCACTTAATCATGGTGTATGATCTTTTTGATGTGTTGCTGAATTTAGTTTCTCACAATTTTACTGAGGATTTTTGCATCAATGTTCATACTGGCTTTGTAGGATGAATTTGGGTGTGTCCCCTCCTTTTCTATCTTATGAAATAGTTTGAAGAAACTAGGTATTAAGTTTTCTTTGAATGTTTGATGCAGTTCTACTGTGAACCCATCAGGACCTTGGCCTTTCATTGTTGGCAGATTTCTTAAATTATTTTCTCTATTTTGGTGAATATAACTTAGGGCAGGCAGAGTTTGAGTCAGTTGATAAAATGCTGCTCTTTATTCTCTGAGGGCCCAGGTCCAATCCCTAGCACTGGAAAAATGGGAGAATGACATGTAAATCCACTCCCAAAACAATCCAGAAACAATCAGCAATTGAAAACTCTTAAGGGTTGCTATGGGTCAGAACCAACTCAACAGCACCTAACAACAACAACAACAACAGCAACAACAATTTAGGGGCAAGGATTTAGTTCAGTTGGTGGAGTGCTTCTCCACACTCCCACACTCTATGGGAGCAAAGATTCAATGCCCAGCACCACAAAAATGGGAGAACGACATGACAGTTCACTTTGGAAGCAATTCCAAAACAATCAGCCATTGAAAACCCTTTGAGAGTCACTAAGAATCTGACACGATATGACTGTACCTACCAACAACAACAATGGGTCTATTTAAATTGCTTATGTTCTTGAAACTTAATTTTGGTAATTAATGTTTTAAGGAACTTATACATTTCTTCTGTATTTTCATTTTTGAGGCATACAATTTCTCAAGATATTCCCTGATGATCTGGATTTTGTTGGTTTCAGTGGTTAAGACCCTATTCTCATCTCTGTTTTTTTTTAATTTGACCCTTTTCTTTCCTTTGCTGAGACTGGCTAGTGGGTGTCTATTTTATTATTTATTCCTTTGATCTTGTATTTGGGGTTGTGTTACATCACCCATATGTGATGTTTCATTAGGGATCCTCTGCAATGCTGGATTGTTGGTTACAAATCATTTAAACAACTCAATATCTTGAAATGTCTTGAATTCACCACCTACTTTAAAAGGTAGTTTCCATGGATTATATAATCTTAGTTGGCAGGTTTGTTGTTGTTGTTATTGTTTTGTTTTGTTTTATTTTGAGGACTTGAATGACGTCTGACCAAGCTTTCCTTGCCTTCAAGCTTGTTGTTGAAAAATAAGCTATCATTCTGATAGGTTTGCCTTTGTGAGTTGCCATTTCTCTCTTGTAGCTATTAGTATAGTTTCTTTGTTATCTGTATTTAGAATTCCAATTATAATGTGTCATTGAAGGATTTGTTCTGATCTACTCTATTTAGTGTTCTGGAGGTTTCAGTTGTACAGGTATCTAATTCTTCTCTTAGGTTTGGGAAGTTTACATGTAAAATGTCTTTGAGTAATTTCCTAATCCTCACATGTTGTTTTCAGCTCCTTTGAGAACCCCCTGAGTTTGTATGCTAGGTCTCTTCATTTTACTCCAAATCTCTTGAAAATCTTGATCATACTGTTTCATTTTTCTTTCTTTGCATCTCAGTAGATAAGACTCTCAACTTTTTCTTCAGTATCAGGTATTCTGTTTTCAACTTTGTGTAGTCTGTATATTGAATACAGTACTGCAATATTTAGTTGGTTGACTTTGCTTTGTATCTCCAGGGTTTCTGCTTGCTGCTTCTTCAGGATTAAAACTTTTTTGCTGAACTTTTCTTCCAAATTAGAAACATCTTTTTCCAGTGCATCAATTGTTCTCATGGTAGTGTCTTTGAGATCTTTCAACATATTTATAAGCAGGGTTCTAAATTCTTTATCTGGCATCTCTAAGAATCCAGTTATTTTGAAATTGTCCATTGAGTTCTTTGATGTATTGGATCTTCCCATGCAGCTCAACCTTGCAGGTTTCATGTATTTTCACTTGTGGCTTGCCCACTACTTGATCTGGGTGGTAGGTCTCACTTCTTCCATGTTAAAGGGGTTCTCCCACCCACTCCCATGAAGTTTGGTGATGACAGGTCACTTGAACTTTTCTCCACTCCCCATAAGTCCCAGCCTCAGAGTCCAGTGCCTAGCTCTCACTGCAGCCTCTGCATTTAGCACTTTCCCATTTGTTTCTCCCCATCCCCTGTGCTCCTAGTCCTCAAACCCCTGATAGCCCTACCTATATCTCTTAATCTCTCTGGTCCCACTGTGACACTTCTCTGCATCATCACCTGTCCTCCTAGCTCCTAAACTCAACACAGCCTACACAGTGTCTCTTAGGCTCCCCAGTCCTGCAGTGCTATTTCTCTGCATCACCAGGCCACCCTGCCTCTAAATACTCCAATGCTTGAATTATCTCTCTTAGGATCCCCAGACCCACAGTGCCCCTTCTCTGCTTTGCAGGTGCTATCACCCCTGATGTAGGTATTGCCTCAATTGTCTCTCTTAGGCTCACCAGTTCCATAGTACCTCTTCTCTGCACTGCAAGTGCACCTGGTTCCTAAATATGCCACAGTGCAAACAGTGTCTCTTATACTCACCAGTTTTTCAGTGCCACTTCTCTGGGTCACCAGCATTCCCAGGTCTAAATGTGTCAGCTTGAACTATCTTTCCTAGACATGCCAGTCTGATGGTGCCACTTCTCTGCATCTCAGGTGCTTCTAGTCCTTAAATGCATCTCAGTCTGAACAGACTCTTAGGCTCAGGGTTCCAGCAGTGGCAGCCATTCCTCTCAATCCTCTGAATTTACCACCACTCAGTCTCTCTCAGTCTGACTTGTGGTTCCAGTGGCTCCAGAGGTCAGGGCAGCAACACTTTCTCCCCAGTAAAAACATAAATAAATAAATAAATAAATAAATAAATAAATAAATAAGTGCCCCCCAAAAAAGAAAAACCCCTCTGCAATCCCAGGTTCCGATATCCTGTGGGCCACACAGCCCAGCTTTCTCCTAGGAGAGTCCTATAGACCTCTGCTTTTGTTTCTTCCAATACCTCCTGCCAGTCATGCAATTTCCCAGAGAACCTCATATCTTCTGAACTTTGGTTTTCCCTGGGCTGAGGATTCTGCTGTATTTTCCCACCATTTCCTCCCCTTCTCTGTTGTTTTAGTCACCACTATTTGACCATCATTTAAAAAAACATAATTAAAGCTACTCTCCATTCTTTTTTTGGTTGGAGTAGAGAACTTCATGAATTTCCCTGTTTTCTTCCCTTGTTGAAGTATGGCTGTTTACCATCTGCCATCTTAAATGGAACTCTTGAACTATTTCAATTGGTATTCTACCAATTCCTAGAGCGTCGTGTTTCACCAATTCCTTCAAGGCAGCTTCTACTTTGTCCTTCAGTACCACTGGTTTCTGATCATGTACAACCTCTTGAAATGTTTTATCATCTATCAATTCTTTTTGGTCTAATGACTCTGTGTATTCCTTCTGTTTCCTTTTGATGTTCCCTGCAATGCTTAATATTTTTCCTGTAGAATTCTTCACAATTGCCACATGAGGTTGGAATTTTTTTCTTCAATTCTTTAAACTTGAGAAAAACAAAGCATATTCTTCCCTTTTCATTGCTTGCTAAAAGTGAGAACGAAGATTTGAAAGATTTTCTGATGAAGAATGAAATATGAAATGCAACTCAACATAAAAAAATCCCTACAACTGGGGTCAGTCTACAACATCATGAAAAATGGAGAGAAGTTTAAGCTTGTACAAGATTTCACTTTACTTGATTCTACAATCAACACCTATGGAAGCAGCAGTCAAGAAATCAAAAGATGCACTGAATTGGGAGAAGTTGTACAAAAGAATTCTTTGAGGTGTTGAAAAGTAAAGATGTCACATGAAAGACTCCTGACTCATGCTGTGGTATTTTCAATCTTATCATATGCTTGTGAAAGCTGTTCATTGACTAGGGGAGACATGAAAATAATTGATTCCTTTTAATTATGGTACTGGAGAATAATATTGAATATACCATGGACTGCCAACAGAACCAACAGATCCATCCTAGAAGAAATGCTACCAGAGTGCCTCTTGGAAGCAAGGATGGCTAGACTATTTCTTATATATTTTAGACATGTTGTCAGGAGGGGTCAATCCCTGGAGAAAGACATCATGTTTGGGAGAGTGACATGTCAACAACAACAAAAACATAAGACCCTCAACTAGATGGATTATCATAGTGGGTGCAACAATTGTATTAAACATAGAAAAGATAATGTGCATGGCAAATTTTGGAGGAGCATTTCATTTTGTCATACATTGGGTTGCTATGAGTTAGACTCAACTCCACAGCACCAAGCAGCAACAACAAAAGGCAAGTGATGCAATTATCCAAGTAGAGGTTTGGTGAAGTTCCTCATAACTCCCCCAGTTATAATATCCTAGAGTAATTTGATTAATATTTAATTTTACCAATTTCCCCCTATTATTAAGAAATGTTTTCCAGCTAGTAACTGTGGCATACACTTATACTCCTGGTGACTTAGGAGGCTGATACAAAAGGATGAGAGTTTGAAGCAAAGGTAACCCGTGTAACTTAGACCTTGCCTCAAAATAAAAAATAAAATGGGGAAGCACATAGTACAGGTATGGCTCACTGATGTAGTACTTGCCTAGCATGCACATGGCCCTAAGTTGAAACCCTAGTGTGGCAAATGTAAGAAAATGAATAAATAAAATATCGTTTCATGTTATTTAAATAGATAAGTAAGCCATCTTTCTTTCTATATAAGAAAGCAGGAATAAATATTCCCAAGAATTTTCTGTGCATTTTTAGGATTCTCAGAAATTATTTCTGGCCAGTGTCTACAAACATTTTTGCTCATGTTGCACTATAAATCTCCTGAAAATCTGTTTACTAAGATATTTTTAAGTTGGTATTTAAATCTACATCATAACATTACTTATGATACAAAATGCAAAATAAATGCATTATAAATGTTGATATTTAAATTAAAAAATTGTTGATTCATTCTATTAAGTGCAACTAATGGAATCTAAATATTGTGACTTGAAATCTGCCATCATGACTAAATCAGTAAGTAATAATAATTTGAAATTTAGGGGCTCTCATTTTTCTTTGAACTTGTATTTCCATTCTATATCCCTACAAAAATTTGTCTTTAATTTTTTTGATGCTTAAAAGTCTTTTATAGATTATGCTATCATATCTTTCTGCGAAAAATTCTGTGAAATGTACTTTAATATTTTATTTCTCTATGAAACTAAGAATTAAAGTTTTCTTATTGAGTTATTTTATAAGTATCCCTAGGATACAATGGAGCAAAATGATGAATAGATCAAAATTTTTCATGAATATTATTAAACATAAAGAACAAAACTTCATTGGTTGTGCATCTTGTACTGAGGAAGAAGTATCGATTCCCCCAATTAGTTCAGGGATTCATGGATGAATATTACCATCACAACCAAGAGACATTGATGGTCATATACTTCCTTTCTTATCTTTTCCATGAGATATGAGGATCATGTAACCTAATGAGAAATGTGAGATTCACAAGTGTAGAAACTAAAGTATTTATATAAAAACAATCAGTCCAATCATACCATATCTTGTTGAAACAATTTTAACTTTACTTTTAAATTTGAATATAAAGGTACACATCACAACATCTCACTATCAATTTTAATTGCAATGGATAAATTAACAAATTGATGATAGAGATAAATATCACATAGATACCTAGATGGCAGATGAAATCCATGAACCATGAACAGGATTGTTTTCCTGTGGGTAGATAGCTGGTAAACAGGAGTTAGTAGAGCATAACTTGACTCAGATATTTTGTTGGGTAATTGCAGTTTTAGAAAAAAATGTATTTTAGTAAATACATTTCCAAATTGTATTCTATAATTGTATGGTATTACATAGTAGAGTATAGTGTGTACTCCTTGAAGTTATTGATTATCCTCGATAATAAATTATCCCCAAGAATTAATTCTAACTCCATAATCAATTGTCTTTATTTTTTCATTGCAGCATTTGCATATTACCTGTTTTAGAGCTGAATTTATGTCCCACATGCTCCAAATCTATTGCACAGTTAAGTCCTTCCAGAAGATATATAAACTGTGATTAGTTTATACAGCATACAGTTATATAAAACTGAGGCTTAATGGGGTAAATTGTTCATGGTTTCATTAAAAGGAAAAAGTAAGCCTTAAATGCAAAGCTAACTAATACTAAGCATCTCAAGTCCTCTGCCACTTTCAACACTGAAGAGATTGCATATTATAGTCTTAAAGAATCTAAGGTACTAACATCCTAACAAAGATAGAGGTTAAGATAGAGCTCTTAGTGATGCTGAAATTTTAGCTCAGAAATAAACCCAATATTTGGCTCAATTTATAAATTACTTAATTTTCTGAAGTTTATTTTCCAACTTTACCATGAATTTTAAATCATACTAACATATTTTTAAATTTAGGAAATTAGAAAATAGTAATACTACCTCAGATTTCTTCCACTTGTCCCTATCCAGTGATGCTAGTCAATATAATCATCCTTCTTTTATTTATATTCAAACCAAATGTAGGTGGAAAACAATTTGAGAAAAAAGTATCTGTGTGAACATGTCAACTTTTTTCTTTCCATTATCTTCTAAACAACACAATGCAACAACTATATACATAGCATTTGCATTTATTAGGTATAAGTTATCCAAAGATGATTTAAAATGTACAGGAGGATGTAGGTAATATATGCAAATGTCATACCATTTTATATAATAGACTTGAGCAAGTGATGATTTTGGTATTGAAGGGAGATCCTGGATCTCTTTTCTATGTGCTAAGGAAGGACTATACACTGATTTCTTCTTCTTCAGGTAGGATTTCATGATTTTCCCCCATATAATTTTGATGGCTATTGATTTATTAGAATGATAAATAATTTGCTGCTAAAAAATCCTCCCAGTTCTGTATGGTATTGTGAGTCTAAGTGTGCTGTTTGAATGTGGGATGTGAGATGGAGATGACAACATTTGTTTCATTTTTGTCCTCTCATGTAAAAATTATATTTTGCCTTGAGAGATTCTCATAATGTAGCAGTCAAGTCTGAGCTCTGCTCTTTTCATAAAGAATGACATAATAATTTCCACTTCAAAGTCTGACAGTTTGTAAACTTGTCTCACACTAATGATTTTGGAAGCCATCTTCCAATGTCTTTCAGGGTGGTATTAATAGTCAACTGTGTTTGGATAATGAAAACAGAAAAACATTTCTAAAAAAATAGAAAGCAGAAAAATAAATAAATAAATTGGAAACTTTACTGCTTAAAAATCAAAATATTTAATCCTAGTACATGTTGTTGTTGTTAGGTGACGTCGAGTCGAATCCGACTCATAGCGACCCTCATAGGGTTTTCAATGGCTGACTGTTTCGGGATTGCCTTGGGAGTGGGTTGCCACATCCTTCTCCCATTTTGTGGTGCTGGGAATCAACTCAGGACCTCAGAGACTGCAGAGCAGCGCTCTACCAACTGAGCTAAATCCCAGCCCAATCCTAGTACATAGCATGTCAATAAAAAGAACAATGTCCAGCTTGGTGAAAAACAGAAAACTAATGCCACAGAGTTCAAAATTATTTTTTTTAGACAAGCACTGTGATGTATGGTTGGGATATAGAAAATGGAATTTTTCCAAACACCACATATACACACACACATGCACACACAGACACATACACACACTCACAGACACACACACACACAGTGTGTGTGACTACTGCTTTGTTCCAGAACAGAAAACAATCTGAAGTTTTAGCGGCTATTTTTAAAAGATTCTATTTTATGGTTTGGCAGAGTTACTTTATAAGTTTAATTACTGGTTATCATTTTCTAAATATAAATATGAACACATTTAAAGAAAGGAAGAAAAAAATCTTGCCATACAAAAATTCCCTTGCTGTTATTTTCTGATAGTCTTCACAATTTCCTTCTTAAGCTTGCCTAAACATGTTGCTACCCAGCTGAAAACCATGTTGGACTTTTACCTGGGCCAGCAGGAAATTCCATAGATATTCAAATTGCATCCTATCTCTAGCTATGTTTATTCCTCCCTCAGCCTTCTCAATATCTTTGAGTCTGAAAAACTGTCTCCTTCTCCCTCACTACCTTTGGTCTCTTTTGTTTGCCATGACTTGACACGTGTCCCATGTGGAATATGTTATGAAAACCCCAAAAAGAGAAACCCCAAAATATTATGTTAATAATACGTTAATGAAAACCCCAAAATATGAAGTGTGTATTTGTAAGACATAGATTAGATATATTAAGTAAATTACAATTGGTCACATCATTTACACATTTTAGATTCAGCATTTAAATGCATAAATTTCAAAATGCAAAAGTTCTGCTCTATTGAGTGACGTTTCTTCCAAATTAATAATTACCTGACCATAACATCTCAGAATTACAGGTCGATTATACTAATTCTAGTTTCCATTGTGTTGTTATGTTTCCTCTTGCTAAGACCTAATATTGCTAGCCTCAAAATTCTTGTTATAAATTGTGTCGAAGAACGGTTAAGTGTCTTCCATTTCTTCCTATTGCTGTAATTACCACAACTAATGGGATAGTAACTATTTATGTGTCCTAAGTAGTGAATGTTTATTTTCTCTCCAACTCCATGTGTTGAGATCCTAACCTTCAGTGTGACCGTATTAGAAAGTGGGACTTTGGGAGGTACTTAAGCTACATCTGCATAGTGCCCTTACGCAAGAGACTCCAGAGAGCTCTCTTGTCCTTTTTGCCACATGAGGACACAGTGAGGAGACTAACATTTATAAACCATAGAGAAGGCTCATGCCAGACACCAAATCTACCTTGATCATTGACACTACAGCCTCTAGAACTGTGATAAATAAAATGTTTGTTATTTAAGCTACCCAGTCTAAGGTACTTTTATTATAACAGCCAAAATGGACCAAGACAGCTAATATTGGATAAAAGTAAAATAATATTGCAAATAGTCTTGTGAATAATGTCTAATTTAATCTTCACAACATCATTTTGAGGAGTTGCTGATTTTACAGAAAGGAACCTGACCTCATATTACTTACCTATATGGCATAACTCTGAGAAACAGCCAGAATTAAAACTGAGATTTGACTAATTAACAAATCCTTATTCCTGTCTTCCCCCTACCACATTCTATGATTTGTAGAACAATGGAAGTTCAGAAAGTGGAAAAGTTTGGGAATATGCTGGAAAACCCACAATGAAGTAGAACTTCAGTGGTGCCTGAGTGCTTAGTTGTCTCACTAGTCAGGGTGAAAGCCAGGGAAAACAGTTTGAATATCAACTTCTTCTCAGGAATGAGGCCTCATGTACGTAGGGCAGAGTGTCCACAATAGGGAACAAAAGGAAAAAACACCAGCCCTTTTCAATATGGAATATAAAATTTAGACTCGACTCATGTTTTGTCCTTGTTTCCCTTGTTCAAAGTGCTCATAACAAAGAATACTATAATAGCATTCTCCATATCTAATATTATAAGCATGTTGGAAATTACAGTACAGATTTCTGCAATATTTGTAAATTCAAGAAGTAACATAAAATAAAGAGGGGAAAAAGCAATTCTGAATAGGAAGTGAATCTTGGGAATCGTGGAGTCTATTCTTACTCAGAGAATGTTATCTTCATGATCTGCAAGATTTCATTGGAAAAAGAAAACTAAAAATAAAAAGTATAGAAAGTGTGGATTAAGTGAGTAGGATGCCTGGCCAAGAAAGAAAGAAAGAAAGAAAGAAAGAAAGAAGGAAGGAAAGAAAGAAAGAAAGAAAGAAAGAAAGAAAGAAAGAAAGAAAGAAAGAAAGAGAAAAGAAAGAAAGAAAAAGAAAGGAAGAAAAAAACTACACACAGCTTAAGGTTTAGGAAACTGTCTCTGCCACAGATCTGAAAGAATAAATTACATCAAGAGCTGTTTTAGTGTTTTCTTTATTTTGAGGGAGTGCAGTATGGATTGATTTGGAGTGACCTGTATTTAAAAGCCTTGGCATTCTTAGAAATGGAACAGTTCTATGACACTGTGCACAGGGACATTGCTATCTCCCGTTTTATTCCTTCAGCACAAAGCAGGCATTTTTATACAACCTGACTTCTCAACACTTGTCTTATTTTCTCAGCACAATACAGCAACCATGCATCCTGCTTTTACTCCATATGACCTTCCCCCTGTTCCTTGGTCTCCTCTTTTTCAGACTTCTTTGTTCTCTACTAAGATTTTTAAATGTGTGAAGGTGGGGCTGGGGAAGCAGAGACCTAAGTTGAGAAGGGAAATTCAACACAATAAAGTGTTAATAAAGAATATGTTATAGAAATAAGAATAGGTGCATCCTTAACTTACATAAATGTCAGTTTTGCTTCATGGCACTATCCACTGAGAAATAGAATATAGAAATGTGAAATACTGTATTATATATACTGTGGAATAGCTCTATTTCTATATAAAAAATTTCAACCAGCAATTTTAATCAGAAGTTAAATTTTCTGAAGCTAATGTAAAGGAATCATTGATCTCAATGAATTACTAAAGCATTAGTACAGATATTGTTAAATGTGTAAAATGTCTCCAAACTATAGAACTTGCTGTTCAAGTCTAATTCTAAGTTCCTTTAAAAATGTTTAAAGTTCCTTTAAAAATGTGAGTGGAGAAAGACATGCCAGGAATGAAGATTCTGACTTTGGAAATTCTTTTAAGAATTGTGATTTGTTTCTTTAGAAAAATCAGTAAAAATGAGATAACTACTTTAAAATAAAAGTTATATGGCTACAATTTACATTCCTTTAGTCTGGTCTTCAAAAGTTACCTATTTGCTCTTTCCAAACTCTCATATCCTCATGTTAGAAAAATCTTATTTCTTATTAAGTATTGCAGAACTTTAGAATTAGAAAAGAAATCATAGTTACTTTACTCAAAAACTCATTTCCCAAATGTGAATGCAGAATCCAGAGAGTTGCCCTGGGTTGTCAGGACCGAAATCACATAACAGCAGTTCCAAGTGTCATCAAATGTAATATCTGGAAATGACCTCAGACACTGTAAAGGTAACATTAATCAATTCAATGGATGAGTGTAAAACAACAATGAGTACTGCAGACAACAGATGTTATATACCAATATCTGTGTTGATCAAAGAAAAAAAATCTCTAAATAAGAAGGTGTCTAACTTTAAGACCTATGATCCTGTACACCATATTAACTCTCTGTTTTAAATGCTTTGACATTTGTGTCAAAAAAGTGTCTGAAGAAGTTTTGCATTAATCCATTGCTAAATCCTTAGTTTTATGCCAAACCATTTTCACTTAGAGAAAATTTAGCCCTGTATCTTACACTTTAGCAAAAATTTTAAGGACATTAGTGAATAAATATTTTCCTTTAGTCTGGGAATTTGTTTTTTAGAGCTTTTTTTTTCATTTTATTATCCATTTTATCAGAGCTGGGATTTAACTCAGTTGGCAGAATGCTGCTCTGCAGTCTCGGAATTCATGGGTTCATTCCCCAGCACCTCAAAAATGGGGGAAGGATATGACTATCCACTCTCAAAGCAATACTAAAACAAATCCATTTTATTATTTTATTTTTAAAAAGTGAATTGAAATTTAGTTGGTCCTATATGTATTTGTCAGTTTTTCATCACTGTGATAAAATACCTGAGAGAGACAATTTAAAAGCAAGAATGATTTGATTTAGCCTATGATGTCACAGGATTCAGTGCAAGATTACTTGATCCCATTGCTGTGCGCCTAAGGCAAGGCAGACCAGCATGGCAGAGCAGGTATAGTGGACCAGAACTGCTTACCTCATGGCATGTGAGAAGCAGAGGGAAGTAACAGAGAAGGGCTTGGAATAAGATATACTTGTAAATCACTTCCCACAAAGAGGTCCCCCATCTTTCACAGTTCTGCCATCTCCCAATAGTCTATTCAGGTTTTAAATTCATTAAAGGATGAATCCAGAGCCCATTTGACATGTGAAAAAGACTAAGTAAATATGGACTAAATAAATTACTGAATGCCTATTTGCTTCCAGGACCTTATATCAACATAAAAAACGACAAGTTTTATAATTACTTGTGAAGTATGTTGTATGACAGATCCCTCATGATACAATCACTTCTCAATAATGGGTTCTATCCTCTGGGAACCAAACTTTCAACATGTGAGCCTTGGGACATGAGGGACTCCTTGTACCCAAACCAGACCACTACAGGCTACTCAATAGTTAGAATGAGTTTTTAAAACTCTGTTTTTCAAAATATTTTCAAATCTAAAGTATATTCTTTCTGTTTATTAATACTTCTCTCCTTCTCCCTCTGCTTGCAGCCGTAGCCCTGTGGCATCTGATCCTGTCAGATCTCTTAGCTAAGCAGGGTCTGGCATGGTTAGTACTTGGATGGGAGACTACCTGGGAACATCAGGTGCTGTACGCTTGGGAGACAGACCTGGCAACCCACTCCCGAAAGTCAATCCACCATTGAAAACCCTATGAACAGCAGAGAAGCACTGACAATGGTGATTCACCTGTTGTGTGCAGGGTTGCCATGAGTCAGATACCGACTCCATGGCACCGAATAGTAACACCTTCTTTTAGGCTAGCTGTAAGTTTTCTCAAAAAAAGAAAAGCACAAAAAACAAATTGTGCTGCTCCTCATTACCTGTTCTCCATTTTGTTGTTTGTTGTTAGGTGCTGTCAAGTCAGGTCCAACTCATAGTTCCCTGTGTATAACAGAACAAAACACTCCCTGACACCATGACATGCCTGGTGCTACGTCAACAGCTTCTGTGCTGTTCATTGGGTTTTTGATGGCTGATTGTTTGGGGATTGTTTCAGGAATGGGCTGCTATGTTCTTCTCCTATTTACTTGGACTCAAACCCAGGGCCTCATAGAGCGCAGAGCAGCACTCTATTAACTGAGCTAAATCCTAGCCCTGCTAATCGACCTCTTCATTGCATACCTCCCATCCCCCATATGTGCATGATCAGTCCTGAGCCATAAATTGCCTATTTCCTCCAGCTTAAATAACTCCCTAGGCTGTCATACCATAGTCTGCCTCTTCATAAAGGATTATTCCAGGACCCCATCCTATCTTAAACTTTTCTGGCTGCAATAAAAACAGACCCTAAACTTCGTATCGTATGAGGAGCAGAAATTAAGTTTTCACACTTCTGGAGGCTGAGAAGTCCAGTGTCAAGACATCTGGGGGTTAGTAAGGGCCTGCTTTCCGGTTCATAGATGGCATCTTCTTACTGTATCTTCATGTAGTACAAAGCCAAAGGCTCTGTCTTGACACTTTTATTCATGCAGACTTCACTCTCAAGACCTAACCATCTCTCCACGGTCCAACATGTGAATACCATAGCCTTGGGGTTCAGGACTTTAACACAGAAACTTTGGGGGCACACAAACATTCTGACCACAGTACAGTCTTTTTGAGACCTGCAGCTGCTCCCTAGGTTGCTGCATCTTCCTGCCAGCTTCCCCAGAATGGCCTTCCACCCAGCTACACCACAGTGCTGAACCTTTCTTTTGTGTTTTGCTTGGAAGAATCCTTGGGGAAAGGAAACATGTCTCCTACTGTGTGTGTGTTCCATTATTCTCTACTCTTTTTTTAGGCACTTTGTCGAAATATAATAAGGAAAATTAATCACACTTAAAATCTAAAATAATAAAATGAAACCTTAGGGCTCAAAGATATTTAGAAGAGAAACATATAACCTCATTTTCTTTATATACTGGAATGTAGTGGGGCTAGATACATAGGCTAGCTGGCTCAAACTGACACTACTGTGTACACAGTTGTGATTAAAATCGAGCTTCCTGAATAGTAGGCCACCGTCATCTACCATCTCACTGAGAAAACCCAGAGATCATTAAGAAGAGAAGAAAGAGCAACATTCCTTGAAAAGTTGGCACACATTCTTGTCTGGATGCAAGACACCCAGGCTAGACATCCAGAATGTCAGCTCTTAGCTCCTTCAAAACAATACCACCTGAAATAAAGCAACAAGCAGTGAGGAAAGCTGTCAAGTCCCAATTTGCAGTTTCTAGCAAAGATCACAGCAAAAAATAGACTCCAGATCAACTTGTCTTTATTTCAACTCCTCAAGGGCTCGGCACAAGCTAACTGCTGGAATTCTACCCAAGCCCGCTGTCCAGCTTCATGTTCACCTCTCCTCCTGCCTGGTTACCCAATTAGATTCTTGTTAACCACACACCTGCAGTGTCTTTCCCCTCAGGCTCTGCTCCTTTCTGTGTAGCTTTTAACCCCTTCTGTATACATTGTTTAAAACATTATTAACATACCCCCATGGATGCCTGACAGAATTGTTGGTGCCCCTTTGGGTTGCCAAAGTAATTAGCTAACAAGGACATCTCATCTAACATAACTGCAAAATCATGAATAGATCAAACTCCCCTGCCTTTGAAAGCTGTTGAGGCACTAGAAATGCAGGCATGATTGGTCCAGGTAATCGGGTAACATGGTAACACAGACAATGTCAGGGTCAGACTATCCAGAGATTTCAGTCAAAGGCAACACAGGAAAACAGTTGTATTATAAATCTTTCTGAGACCCAGAAAGAAAATCCTCTGGAGGTCCAATGGAGAAGGATAAGGCAAAGAAAAACATCTTGGGGAAATGCTGAAGACTTCCATCACACTCATGCCTCACTGAACTTCCAAAGCTTGGAAAGGACATGTAAATTCAGGAAGAATGTGAGATTAGAACCGAGGCCATTAAAGGAACAGAGTGCTTAAGGAAGATAGGTACTTTTAGGAGTACCAATTGGCCATCAGACCACGTGGCTGCTCACGGGCAAAATCCTAACTTAAAATCACAACCTGGTTAACACTGGTTCTCTTTTTTTCACATCTTTAAAAAAAAATAAAATGACCTTAGGTCATTTCCTATACTGACACATGCTAGATATATTTTATGGTCTGAGAAACTTCATCTGCAAAAATATTATCTTTCCATCTTCATTATTAAAGGAAAAAAATAGATATTCAAATTGCAAAGGGCAAAATAATCAGATTTTGAAAAACATTACAGCCTAATAAAGGCCAAGAAATTATAAGAAGAAAACAGGTTACTTTAAGTAAGAAAATCTTGCAAGTGTAATTTCAGAGTCATGCAGCAACTAGCAAATGATCAGGGAGAATGGAACAGAGAAGTGCTATAAAACTAGTATGAAAGTCTTCCATTCATTTTCAAAAAGAAAAAAGAGAAGATTATGAAAAGTATGATCCTAGGGCTTGACAATGATTACTACTAAAATTTTCAATTATTAAATAATCCATTTATGTATATTCAATAAAAGAAAAAAATGATCAGTGATTTTCATCTCAGAAAACCCACGCTAAACCAATATTATTTCTGTTTCTGATTCTTGTACCCTCCTAAAAATTAAAAAATGTGTCAATAACAATATTGCTAGATTTCAGGAAAGTTTTTCTAATAAAAAATTTTTTAAGAAGATGGAGGAAAAATGTGTTGAACATTCAAATAAACTCAAGGTTAGTTGATCCATGTTTATTAGAGGATGAATATGAATCCAAAAAGAGATCTTAAGGCTGCATTGTTTATATTTGGCAAAATAGTAATGAGCAAGATCTCTTGCCTTCATGGAGATTATATAAATTTGAATTATTTCATTAAAAAGTTGAGTAGAGAAATAGAAGGTAATTACTTATATTTGAGATGATTACACATTTGAATGAGTAACTAAATCGTCATATCAGAATAGTAAAAATGAAGAAAAAGTTATGCTAGAATGATGCATCATAATCAAAAGCAAATATAGTTGATAAAGATAAAAGTAAATCTGAAAATATATTTTGAAATATCTATCTGTGGTTATCTTTTGAAATTTTCAAGTTTTGTGTGACTCTAAGATCAGATGGGAATAGCAGGTGATTTAAGTTTCAAAATAGCTATAAAATAATTCATATTTTATGCATAGAGGCAAAGTTTAGTGTCCAAAATAAGGGGAGATTAACTACACTCATCAGATCAATTTGGTATTTTTTATTCTCTCTAGCCCCAATATTTTCAAAGAAATATAACAAGCTAGAATTAATTCAGGGATGGTAAATAAAGGACACGATGTGTTTGGAAATTCTGTTACATGGGAATGAATCAAATGATTCTAACATTTAGGGTAGAAAATGAAAAAGAGTGGCACCCATTTACTAAAACTGATACCAGTGTTTTAAATAAATTCTTAGTAAAGAACTATGATTAAGTGATGGGAATTATAGTGATAGAAATGTAGTTGCTAATAAGAAAAAAAACATATATATTACCAACAAGATAAGAAAAGAAGGGATGGTATTTAGTATGGTGTATACTAAAAATTGCCAAGTACACTCTGAAAGGTAAGCTGCCATGAATATTTTAGAAGGAAGACTTCTTAATTAGGTAAGATTTTGGTCTAAATGATATCTAAGATCCCTTCTAGTTTTCTAAATCTAAATCAATAAAACTATGTAATAGAGATATTTTCTTCTGAACATGTGAATTCAGATGAATGTTTTCTCCTGAATTACTATTCCATAACCACTAGAGATGAGCAGTTATTAAGTACGAATGGTTTCTCCAATTTCTCTTGCCTTGATCTATGGAAGTTATCATCACAGAGCTCAAATTCAATATCAAGTGAGCCTAGCATCTCAATCAAGCCAGACTTTACTTCTTTTATTATACTTGGTGAAACCAAAATCTCATTCCTCATATAAACTCATTCTTTATATTTTGATGATCCTTTTATCTCTATTGTTTCTAAAAATAAGCAGAGTTCTTTTCCTCCAACCATATTTCAGTTTCTTTTTGTCAATTATGCCTGACATTTATTTTTTATTTTAAGTTATAGTCAGTTTAATTCTAAAGGTGACAAGTTTTGTAATATATTAGGTTTGATGTAGGGATGTCATGACACAAATTCTCATCTTTGTTCATGTTTAAATTCTAGAACACCCCTTCATTAGTTTTTCCAGAG